>JAVTVY010032464.1:0-13840 GCA_036873755.1 Hanleya hanleyi
CGTGTGGTTACAATACTTCTTCCGGGTGAATGAAAGCATGGTAAGTTCTATTCCATAGTATCCTCATTTTTAACAACACTTCAGACTTTATGGATGTTTTTAGTCTATATTTTCATAATAGTCACATTAATTACTATATAATTAATTCCCATGGTTTTTTTGCAAATCATGAATATGAAGAGGATAGCAACACTGATGTTTGGTTTGAACTATACTCCAATTTGACATTTAATTTAAGCTTTACTTTCCAAATCACAGATGGAATTTAAGCCATTGGAAAGGACAGATTTTAGTATGGATTCAACTGTGGAGGTGGAAGAGGAAAGATCCTTTTCCATTGGAGACCCCTTTCTCCCCACCCATGTTTTCTACTCCGGAAACTGACCAACCCCATTACAATACACCTTGCGATGGTTTGACCACTCCAGCGAGAAAGCCGTGTAACTTTTCGCTGGAGGGGGTCAAACGAAAACTTTCCTTCAATACATCCTCGATGGAGGAGCAAGACATGCAGTGCCAAAGATGTTTGGAGAATAATGCTGATTACATTTGTGACGTTTGCGAATGGCATGTTTGTGGAAAATGCCTGTGCTCAGCTGGTGGCTCTAAATACCAGTTGAGCATATGCGAAAGACACTGCTGTTTACGTGAAAAGTAACACAACAGGGTGGGAAAACACCTTTCTAAACACCGAAAAATGATAAATATCCAGTAATGAATGAAATCAATACATTATGACAAAAACTAAATCTGTTTTTGTTCTTTTTTTTTTGTTCTTCTCGGTATTGTAGTTTGAAAAAGACTGAGGGATGAAATATTACTGAATACAGTGATCCAGATAGTACATGGCTGTTAGCCTGTAAAAATTTTACGCGAACGGTCTCACACCACAGGGTGTCCGATTAATACAATGCACATAGCGGTTATCCGATCCATTTACGCTATCCGTCCTCACACCGTGGGACGTCCGATAAAATACAAAGCGTACAATGGTCATCCGATCGATTTTACGCTGACCGTCCTCCTACCCCAGGACGTCCTATAGATTCGAGATACCTCAATAGAAGACACAGCTGTCACCCCCTTCCCCTAACACCTCTCCCCCATACACTATTACAATAAACAATTTACCTACCTTGGTCTTCTCAGACACGTCTTCTTCTTTACATCCGGGTCCATCAAGATCTTTGCACGTCTTGCACTATCGTCTTAAGATGTTCATCCCATCTTGAACATCTTATCTTTACCCCTCGTCTCTAGCAGCATCCTCATCCTCATCTTGATATGAACACTCGTCTCCCCCCTCTCAAGATGCCCCCATCCACATCTTGAGGTGTCCATTCCATACCATTACATAACACAATGTCTTAAGACGTTCCAACCCACGTCTGAAGACGTTCGTGCAACGACTTTACTGACTCATGATTACGCTACTACTGCCCAATCAATAATGACGTAAGAACTGATCAATAATCAATATATTGATTACGGTATAATAAAAAAAATAGATCAAAGTTACGCTCATAGGGTGCTCGTCTACTAACATGAATATACTAGTATAAACATTCTAAGCTTTGTTTAATAACTGTTGTAATTCAAAGCAATTTGAAAATGTGATTAATTTAAATATTGGATTTCTCTATATAATTGGTTAATTTTACAAATATTATTGTACAGATTGTCAGCTTTGTTATTTATTTTGAGTTTATATTGCATTGTGCTTTTTGTATTACATGTAATAAAGATTTGATGCATTTGACCCTGGATTTGTTTGCCGTTGGTGGTGTTGGTAAATAACCTTGGCGCAGCAGATTTTGGCATGGTGGAAAAAAATGAAAACTTATTTACAACTTTTTTGCCAAACACTACAAAGTGGGTGTACAACCAAAAAGTATTGATTGCATGAAATAGGAGACTTTCAAGGATTTTCAATATGATTTCCCTTGGATCTAAGGAACAGATTATTGAATTTCGATATCGTATAAGGAATACTTGAATGGTCCCCAAATTAAATAGCTTACGGGCAACTTGATGCCTACAGTCGGGAAGGGTCATATGCACAGCATAAATTAATGTTTTGGGGACAAAACATTAATACTGGGGGAAATGGACCATGTTCAAGGGGTGCAACTCTTGGAAGTTAGGGAACTTCTTGAAATTAGGGAATGAGTTCCTTGATTGGTTGGGTATTCTGACCTGGATGGAGATGAGTTCCAATTGGTATGGCATAAGCCATCCTTTGTCTTCCGCGTTCCAAAATGTATGCCATGGAGTTCCTAGGAGTTCCAACTCGGCGCACCATGCCACTCTGTTTGGAATGCCTTATGCCAGTTCCTAGCATGCCTCAATTTCAAGAAGTTCCCTTAACTCATTCAGCAATGCTAATTACTGTGATAATCCACTTGCTTCTTTTGTTTGTTGAACCAGTTGGTGAATAACCAAGCCAATATGAATGCACCTTCTCATAAAGCTTATGTATATACCATACGGTGAAGAATCAGAGAGAGAGAGAGAATTAAGGTTTAACGTCGTGTTCAGCAATATTTCAGCTATATAGCGACGATCAAACAAAATTCTAAGTATGCAAGTTAATAACTTAGTAATCCAACACATTATAACATACACACATTAAAACTTATGCAACAAACCGATTTCTCTCAACATAAGATAACATGATGAATAGGATGAGTACAGAGCAGCTGTACAGAAAATGATTGAACAAGACGGGTTACGCGGGCCTAGCGAATTCATCCACACATGCACCTCAGTTCCTGTCCATTCATATATTTCTATCAGCTCGGAAACAGTTCCAGAATCCTGGGGCTTACCTCATTCAATCCGTGTGCTCTTGAAATATTCCAAACTCACGTACAAAGTTCCATGTGCTTGGACAAATTTTCTCTAATATTCGGGATATTTCTGTGTCCACTTGACCTAAATGTTGTCGACGGAAACAGCCAGAGGATTCGAGCTAAACTAGAGAAGATAATCGGTTCTTCTATTAACATTAACTTGTCACCTATATCAAAGCATCGGTATTGTGTCACAGCAATGCCCATTTGCATGGAGACAGATAATCACTCAGTGGTAAGGACTGCGGGGTAGAACTGGTGTGAGTTCACTGAACTTTGTCCATGTCAAAGAATACTTCACTAGTGCAATGATTGGATGAGGAGAGCGCCAGGACTTAAGATCCATGCACACTGAATTGACCCCAAGCACAGGGAAATATATGGATGCATGGACAGGGAACTGGGGTGCATGCGTGAAAGATAAGTGAATTCATGGATAATATTGAAGCTCATTGAAAATGCATGTATATATGCACTGTATTCCTCTAATAATTCAATGGCAGGAAATGAAATTCCCCACTATAAAATCAGAGTGATCAAATATATTAGAACAGGAAGTTGACGTAATAGTCTAAAATGATGCAGACAATCTGTTATTCTTCATTATTTCGGTGATTTTATGGGGTGATTCATTTTGATAATAAATTTAGTGTGATTGAATTATTAAAGATTTTACCACAACTAGAGAAGCAATGTGGCAGTACCAGGCATACTTTATAAGAGTAATTATCTCCTGATGTTAATTATCAACTTTTACCTGTTCACTCCATGCTAAACCGTATCGACACCACGTTGCAAAATGTTCACAGTTCTTCACAAGCACGTTGTAACCTATTTCGCCGATTTTCGACCGAGCCCGGTCCACGATTTCTCGTGCCTTGAGTGGCCTAAAACAAGAGAATTGCAAAAAAACATTCGGTGTATGGCAGTTGGACATAGTATCTTTAAGCAAAACATCACTTGGACATGATACAATGATTATCTCATGAAAAGTACATACATATCAGGAGTTTATTATCTCGTGACAATGACGTGATACATGTACCTTGAAACCATGGCATGTTACCTCATGACATAGTACATGTATATTGCAGCCTCAGGGTATTACCTCGTGATTATGACAAAGTATCTTGCAACCATGGCATATAATCTCATGACCGTCATGACATACCATGTTGCAACCACAGCGTATCATCCGATGATCACGACAGAGTAGGTTGCAAGCACAGTGTAACATCTGATGTCCATGACAAAGTTTGTTGCAACCAGCATGACTAGTGTATCATCTGATGATCATGACAATGTAAGTCGCCACCACAGTCTATCATCTGATGTCCATGACAAACTATGTTACAACCACTGTGTATCATCCGATGATCAAGGCAAAGTAAGACGCAACCACAGTGTATCATCTGATGACCATGACCAATTATGTTGCAACCATAGTGTATCATCTGATGACCATGACAAATTATGTTGCAACCACTGTGTATCATCTGATGACCCTGACAAAGTATATTGAAACCATGGCATATTATCCCATGACAGTTATGACATAGTGACCTAAACATGTCAAGACTGCATCTAACACAGCATTGGTTTCAGTTTAGAATTTGGTTTGTTTTTGTTCATTCTAATTCTATAAATAACGGCAGATCTTCGTTGAGTCTATTGGCTACTACCTCCATCAAAATTTGGATTGATCTATTTTATTGGCTTGTTCGCGATGTCATCAGCCGCATCACAAAGAACCATTCTTGACAACGGAAACAAACCCACGTGTTTGGATCATTGCAGCATGTTGTCGATACAGACAATTGGCAACTTCATTTTGTTGCCTGTGAGCCCTATTCATGAACTCTATGTACTAACACGGTCCGATTGAGAACATCGCTGGAGTTGAGGGAAGCTCTACCACTTTGCTTGTTAGAAAAACTCTTTGTCTGCTCTTTGAAATTATATGTCGGCTCCTTTATTTTTTTCGTAAAAAAAACATACGAAAACAGTTTCTTAGGAGATTTGTAAGAAAAATATGTCGAATGATCTGAATCAAACCTAACGTTGGCGAGTACGCACAAATGGTTTTAGTTCATGTAGTCATG
The DNA here is from genome assembly GCA_036873755.1 of Hanleya hanleyi. Taxonomy (NCBI): domain Eukaryota; kingdom Metazoa; phylum Mollusca; class Polyplacophora; order Lepidopleurida; family Hanleyidae; genus Hanleya; species Hanleya hanleyi. The sequence goes on from JAVTVY010032464.1 coordinate 4,955, forward strand.
TCGCAGCTGACAAACATGCATCCGACCTCGCGAGAGCTCACCATCTTCAGTGTGACTTCACTGTAACCATGGTAACAATAACAAAGCCTTATACCCAGTATCTAGGAAGTCCAGTCGACCATGACATATATCATGAACACAGTTCCCCCATCGGTGAAAACATTGTGTATAGGGTGGTACGGGGTACCGTAGTGGTGGCTACGTTGGGACCTGATATATATGCCCGCAGGTCACAAACACATCTGTTCCCAATGGTTCTAACTGATATGTTATTCTCCGCTCTTTTTGAATGGGTGTAAAATCCAGAAACATTTGCGAACCCTGATCAAAACTCCAACTGAGAGTTTGGAATTGGATTGGACAAATGGATTGGCAAGTTTAGTTTTTATTTCAGGGCTCCTAAAGAGTTCTGCATTTTACTATGAGAGATAAGGATGAAGTTTAGCCTATTTCAAGAGAGCAGAACATCACGTTATATGCCGATGGGAACAGATCTGCTTGCAACCTGCAGGCATATGTCGGCTTCATAGCATTATTAAGTATGAGACACTATGCTAAACTTAACTATGACTACATCACGGCTATGTACCATACTGCTCTGTACACAAAGTTTTCCATGCTTAGAAATAATAATAATTATCTAATATACATGATATATCTCACACTGGCTTAGCCTATATGGGTCATCATGGTTACAATAATGTACTATAGTGCGCCATTATGAACAAATCCAAATTCGCGTCTATTTCATATTTTCGTAGTGACAAAATCAGACCTCAATTTAAGGTGGTAACCTGTTTTCAGATTGCCTGGAGGTTGCCATGTGAAAAATAAAGGTAACCTATTTTCAGGTCCCCATAACTCTGCCCAACAATATGACAATAGGGTAATAATTATGCATTAGGTTGGCATAGGTTACCAGTGCAGATTTCATGGTAACCTTTTGGGAGGTTACCATGAGCACTTCTTAAAATTGAGGCCTGCAAAATGGCAAATGGTACAACCTAGACAACCAAATTATGGTTGCCACGTTCTGTTGATGAGCTTTGCAAGTAACGTACCTGTGCTTATGATCTTTTTCGTTATTTCTTCTTGCTTTACTGTCCATTGCAACCACATAAAAATTATCTTTTTTAACAGAGGCTTTATTGAATCTTCGTCCACAAATGGAAGAAAACATTCTGGGGTTTTGCCAGCCATCACCAATACCGTCATTCTCACCAGATAGATGGATCACTTGATAATTACCTGAAAAATAAAAAAAAGTTGATAAAATACTCATTTTGCACATCTAAATATGTTCTCTACAACTGTCATTCGTAGTGAGGAGTGTGATCACGCCACGTACAGCACACTCCTATTAAATCACACTCCTAAAATCGCTCTAGGCCAGTGGAAACAGCACTCGTTACAACAACTTCTCTGTATAAAAAGCCTTTCAGGAGTGCGATTTATACTCATAGAATCATATTAGGGGAGTGTTTTACAGCACTCCTGCTATTTTAAAAAAACGAAAAATTGCTACAAAATCATGAAGCCTGAACTTACCGGTAGGCCTAGATATATGTAGAAAACATTTATTTAACTTGAGAAACTTTTGTGAAAATTTTGCATATATGTAAAATAAATTCACTATCAACCTATGTGTAAAAGAATTTTACATACATATGAAACATTTCGACATATGTGTCGAACTTTACTACATGTCAAATAAATACAAACTTTTCTACATATGTGTAATTCTTTTGTACATATGTTGAAATCTTTTTCAAAAAATTCACACACGCGAATGAACCAATCAAATACTGAAACCGCTAATACCCTCATCAGTTGAGCACAACAAGTGGGATCTAAGCTCACCATTTTGGTAGCAGTTGGAAATCCATCCAGGTTATGTTTGTCAAATATCACATTACATATGGTTTTCTCCAGTGTGGCATGTTATCATGGCTATGGTCCTTTGTGGTAATTAGTATGACAGGAGTGAACCAATGCCACAGTGCATCTTGGCTACCATACAGGCCTCTTTTTACAGTGAGAATTTAGTGACATATGGAGGGATGTCAAGACATTAAAAGCAGATGACGATGCAGCCTGTAACTTTTTGGCAAGCAACATTTCGGCTGATGACATTTCGGCCAATGAAATTTTGGCATGTCATATTTTGACAATAATAAACACCTTGCCGGTTGTCTAAAAATAGTAAAAATCTTCATGTTTCCTTCCCATAGTGCAATGCGAACCACGAGTAAACTTTGCCCCGCGCATGCAATAAGTATAGGCACGGACTGAAAATTGCTGCAAAAGTTTATTTCAAAGGATTTTTCACAGTGTTTCTTCATACTTCTTTCACTCTAGAACAGTTCAGTGATATTTCAGGTCCCTGACAACTTCCAACACGGTCTATAAACAAACTTATGATGGTGATTTTCCTCGAGACCCATGTCGAAGGCATTGTTGTATCCAAATCTTGCTCCTGAAAAAGGGGCAATAACTCTTCTCTTTTGCCACTTTCACAGGATCGGCAAGTCGTGTATTGGGGGCACAACATTTCAGCAGTCATATCTCATATACATTCGTCATATGAGTATGCAGCAGAATGAGTTTTGTACCCTGTCTTTTTCCACGAGGAAAAGATTAATCTCATCTATATGGTGGCTGTACATATATAGTCGCACATGTCCAGCTAATCATATAGTAATTAGTTATATCGCCGCTTTATGGTCGAAAAAACGCTAATTCACTCACTCATCCTGAAACAGAAGCCTATTGAACATCAATAAAATCGACTATTTTTCAGGTTAATAAGCCAAACTAATACTACCTGATATAATTTGAATTTAAGATACTAAACTAGATAGAACAATTTTTGTATGTTCTTTGTTATTTTCTGTTTTGTTTCACGGCCACAAGACCATTCATCTCAGGTGTCATTTTATGAATAACTTACCTACATAGACTCCCCAGTGACAATACCAGGGTCTTGGGAATTCAATCGTATCACCACGAATCAGGGACCACAGTACAGTTTGGTTGTGTTTCAGCACAGACGTCATGGCTGAATTCTTGTGAATTCAAATTGGATTTGCACTCAGTGTTACTGTCTGGGTTTCGACAGCTCAAACTACAGTTCCACCTTCAGTGAACTATTCAACAGTCGAGGGAAAAGCCACTGATAAATAATATTGATGATAAGTGATATCCAGCAAGATGCTTCTCTCGCCGCAGCTGAGGAGTTCTTGATGTTGTAAATTGAAGTCGTTGCAGATTTCCTTTCCAAACACAAAATCCTGCTAATACTACTCATATAACGTATTCCTGGTTTTCCTGTCACATTTTACGACTATATCACTTCATTTCAGGTGGACAACATGGGTTGTCCCGTGGCAATTCCGGGAATCTAAAGTGAAATCTAGCAGAAACTTCCTTGTTGTTGTGAAATCTGGAATTTCCCGAACGTGTCGGTCAGAAAAATCTAGTCGAAAATATTGGGTTGAAGGGATAAATATTTATTTAAAGTTAACAATTATATCAGCAGAAATACTGCATACTAATACTCTAAATTCACTACATTTTCTTGAATCGGCAATAAAAATTACACAGAAAAATTAGTACTATAAGAATTATATAACTTATCCTTTAGTGATTAGTTTTGCCTTTCTGAGACAAATGTCAGTTGACAGGGGAGGAAACCAACCTAGAAGTTTGTCCAAACGAGAGTTATACTCCTTAGACCGCTGACTACTGCATGTATGAGGCGCCGTTTGTCACTTTCTGATTTAATTTATTTATTTATATATATTTAGTATTTATCAGCCGGATATATAAATCAGTTAAATATGGATATGAAATAAACACTGAGTTTAGTAAAATTTAAATCCTATATCAGTGAAAATAATACGTAAAAGATTTATAAATACGTATTTGAAACTATATGAGATATATATATCTCTAGTTATGTTATGTTTTTGGATATAAATTTCTTCAATATATATATACATCCTCGATCAACGATCGCTTATTTATATATCCGACGTAACGTATCTTCCTGATATATGAATATTTCAAAATCTGTTGTTGGATATATAGTCATCGCCAAAGTTCTGATTTATAAATCCTTAACTGAGAAAGTATTGGATATATATATCCGAAGTAAGATATGCTAACGAGTAACTAGTGACGTCGTCGATTTTGCTGTGGTTTTAGAAATGACCAGGGCAAGAAATGTCAAGGTGTCGAAATTTATGGTCCACTGACCGGAAGTTTATGTTTATCCGCCGGGGGAAATGCTTGTACAAAATCTTGATTGTCATATAGTAGATATAGTGGGCATGAGTCTCCACCGGCGTTAGTTATCATCAAAGACGGTGCGGCGTTTGCAGTAAACCCTCTAATAATTTAATCGTAAGAAGTGAAATATCTCACCAAAATGTCGGGGCGTGATAAAAATTATTAGAGCAGCACGTTGACAAAATGGCCAGAAACCATTCAGATGAAATATTATTTCTTGGTTAATTCAATGAGTCTAGAGGAGGATTAACAATTTTTTTAGACGACTGATTTGAATTTTGTTCATGAAATTAAAGGTTATTGTATTTGGTGATTGGATTATTATAGGATTTTACCTACCCTAGTAAACTCCTTCTGCTGTTCGCCTTGTACGTTCATGCATGGATTTTCTATCCGCATGTTTTATGAAACGTAACTTAAACTGCTCTTCATGCATAGATTATAATATGTAAATATTCAATCAGGAGCCTCGACCTAATCGATTTTCCACTCAAATGACTTTTGGCTGTTTTGGTTTTTGGTTGTATACAATTTAACAGGATTTTTCAATATATGTAAAGGTGCCATAATGATATAAAATTAGAAAACTGCTACTAAAATATATGAGAAGGCCAAAACAAATTTCGACATTTTGTCGCCCGACTATTACGGTAGGCCCCCACGTCATATTGACTGAACTGATAGATGGTTCACATATCAGTGCCTGTTACAACACAGCGGGACTCTGTGGAAAGACTGCCCAGTGTTCGCCCACACATGACACGTGCCAGCGCAGTAAAGATAAGACTTGGAGAGCTTCGGGTGACATCAGCGGTTTGGGGGTAATACGTATCGCAGCTCATTAACATGTTTCACTAGGATATATATATCCACAACTTTCTCAGTTCAAGATTTATATATCAGAACTTTGGTGATGACAGGATATATATATCCCCAACAACACAATTTGAAATATATATATATCAGCAAGATACGTTTCGTCGGATATATATAAATACGTGATCGTTGATCGAGGATATTGAATAAATTTATATCCAAAAAAATAACGTAACTAGAGATATATATATCTAGCAATCTAAAATAGTTATTTATAAATCTTTCCCGCATTATTTTCGCTGATATAGGATTTAAATTTTACTAAAACCAGTGTTTATTTCACCTTCACGTTTAACGGATTTATATATCTGGTTGATAAATACCAGGTATTAATAAATAAATAGATTAAGTCAGAAAGTGACAAACGGCGCCTCATATGCATGTGGGTTGTGATTTCGATTATTTGTGCGGCGCGTCATTTTTTGAGTGAGACAATGATTATTAGAGTGCACATTTCGATCACTACCGGGCGTTTACGACTGGCAGGTAATTTGGCGATACATATCGCATGCTGATAGCAAAATACGAGTGTAGAGTGCAAGATCTATGAGGTTACGTCTCGTAACTTGTGTATAATTCCGCTTAACCTGGGGCCAGGGCCGTATGAACCCATGTACTTCAAGATCCTCATGGTGCTCATATGAACAGTCACAATCAAAGCGTGACTGAAATACATCATTCTCTATTGACAACTTTACAACGAATATTACTGACTAAGAATACTGATCAGCGATATGGATTTGATATTTTTGGAACATCATGATATCTTGCTGGCATCATTGCAAACTGTTGATCGCTTCTCTCTTGCGGGAAACTAGCCTATGTTTATGTATATATACTATGATTGTCTTTTTGAATTTGGTGCTAAAACTGTTATATGGAATAGGTCTTTGGATTATGGACGCGGATATTCTTTAATGGACGACGGCTGAATTATGAATGACGGACCAGACGCTTGTGAGGTACTTTCTTTCTAATTTTAGCATAATTTTACGTTTATTGATTCTCGTATTCATCTTTACTACCGTAAACCGGGGTGAAGTTGGTCGATTCTATGACGTTCATTAAATTCCCCATTCTGCTTTGTACAGCAAGTTTTATTCGTACCGAAATATATATTGTGTGTATAGATGTGTATTCTAGACTTTACCAAGAAAAAAAATTGGTGTTACTTATTTCAAGTCTCGTGTGCATATATTTACATGGCCAACTTTACCCAGTATGTGCGGGGAACTTGACCAACACTCATTTTAGAGAAGCCTACATTTATGATGCTCACCATTCGATTTAAATCACAATGGTCCATTTATGTATCTTTTGTTTGTGAAAATAACTTTAAACACTTAGTCACTTTATTTTCAATAATTGCAATCGTAGTAGTAGAGAAAGCGTATTTAGGTCTCCATTGACTTTTGAAATTTGCATAGGAGCTTTGTGACATCTCTTCGGGATCAGGTGACGTCACCGGAAGTGACATTCGGCTATGCGCATGCGCACAATATCAAATAACATGGTGAACAGGGCCTAAGAACAATGACGTCACAAAGGCCATATGCAAATTGCATAATGACAACGGACACTTCACTGCGCTTCATAAATGAAAATGATTGGGAATTTCACTCAACGGGACGCTGAGACCCAGATTATCGTCCTTGAGTAGTGTGGAGATGAAAGTGGGGCTGAGCATGTGCAACCGGAAGTGGATTGCTGTGCCCAGCCGATACACGTGTTGGATAAAAACACATGGAATCTTTAGCATGAGTTTAAGTTATGTTTTTCAGTTTGATTCTCTCAAATTTTCGGTATTCAGTAGATACAATGAAGTTGACCGGGTGGCCAGCTTGACCTTTGAATTGAATTGAATTTTATTCACCAACGATCAAAGAATATATAGGTAGTGATACGTTGCTGAATTACAGAAAGGTAGTATACAAATCAATAGCGTTATATAACATGCAATGAAAATTGACGGGAATAAAACCTCAAAGGGCTTGTTCTATCCCAATAGAAAGATTTGTTGTTATGTATATGTATATATATATTTATAAATATCTGTAACATACTGAACATAGTAATTTACAAATAATATAATTATAATTTACTCTCTTCAGACTTAAATAAGCAATTCATTAAGACATTATTATATAATTGTCATCATGTAAGTCATATTGCGTATTCTATTTAGTTTTGTATGTCATAATTTTCTTTTTCTTTTGATGTGATCTTTTTATTTTTATGTTGTTTTTTTTAGCCTCGAATGTGATGGTTTGGGTCAGTTACGCAGGAGATGTTCTTTGAGTTTTGATTTAAATAATGAGATTGATTTGATGGACTTCATCAGTGGAGGTAGTTTGTTCCACTGTCGGGATCCTGTAGTTTATGTGGTGTAGAAGGAGATGTTAGATTTATAAATAGGTCGGTAAAGATTAAGGTGTTGGCCTCTGGTTTGGTAGCGGTGGACGTCTGATTGTCGTGTGAAGTAGTTTCGGAATGCTACTGGTAATAATTCAGGATGGTGCATAAATTGATGAGCCAATAAGAGGCAGGCATACAAGTTCAGTTTAGAAAGTTGTACTATTTTTAGATCTGTAAATAATGGTTGCGTATGGTCGCGTTTTTTTGACAAAGTTATTACCCTCAGCGCTCGCTTCTGTAGCTGGTTTAGATGGGTAATATAAGTATTTCCCCACAGAAGATTACAGTAGGATAGATATGGGAATATCATTGAATAGTATAGGATATATAAAGATTTTTTGTTTATGGAGTATTTTATGTGGTTAATAATTGCTATGTTTCGAGAGACCTTATTGCAGATGTAGTTGATGTGTGTCTTCCAGTTTAGTTTCTGGTTGAAAAAGACTCCCAAGAACTTGAACCTAGTGACACGTTCAATTTGGCGTCCAGAAATGGATAAATCAAACTTAAGTGTTAGTCGCTTACGAGTATTGGGCTCAATGACCATGTATGTTGTTTTCTTAATGTTTAACGAAAGTCTATTGCAAAGGAACCAGTTTTGTAATTGCTCCAGTTCCTGTTACAAGCGTCTAGTCCGTCATTCATAATCCAGCCGTCGTCCATTAGAGAATATCCGCGTCCATAATCCAAAGACCTATTCCATTTCCATATAACAGTATTAGCACCAAATTCAAAAAGACAAAAGTATACATAAACATAGGCTTGTTTCCTGCAAGAGAGAAGTGGTCAACAGTTTTCAATGATGCCGGCAAGACATCATGATGTTCCAAAATATCAAATCCGTATCGCTGATCAGTGGCATGACATGTGACATGACGTTGAAAATATCCGCATAGTTTTCCGTGGAGTACACAGTACTTGTATCATCAGCGAAGAGAATTATTTTCAATATATTTGTTACATTAGTCAAATCATTTATATAGATAAGAAAGAGTATGTGCCCTAGTATTGACCCTTGGGGAACTCCAAAAGAAACAGGTAGAGAGTTGGAAAAATGCCGTTATAAGTAACAGCTTGTGATCTGTCTGTTAAATAACTTCGGAACCAATTATTTGCCTGATCTCGGAAACCATAATGTTCAAGTTTGGATAGAAGAATTTTGTGGTTTACGGTGTCGAAAGCTTTAGAGAGGTCAAAAAAGTTACAATGCTAAATAATTTGGATTCTTTTGCGGAAGACAGGGAGTCATACAGGGAGCACGCTGCCATTGATGTAGAATGGTTGGCCCTGAAGCCGTACTGGTTA
>JAVTVY010032465.1:0-15394 GCA_036873755.1 Hanleya hanleyi
ACATAATGCACGTTCATGCCAAAAATCAAGGTTCTAATGTCAACGGTTCTCCTTATTTTTCCGGAGAAATGATTCGGATGGACTCACTCATTACCGGACAATTTGCAAACAAGAGCCTACTTCGTAGGAAAATGTCTTACATGTATGTCTTAAATGTCTTATCGCAAATACGCTTCTTCATATTTCAACTTCACCTCTCGCATCAAACCATCGCATCCTCCCTATTTTGCAACTTCGCATCGCACCTTCGTCGGATCGTCGCATCGCCACTACCATTCTTAAAAGCAACTTCCCTTCTTTCAATCGCAACTTCACATCTTCGCCATCTTCTCGGACATCATTGTAACAAGCTTTAGTACGGATATGACTCCTTTTCATTTGTACATGGATCGTTTACCAAGAGCCACAAACAGAAAAAGTATTTTTCTTAATGAATTGACAGTCTGGAAATATGAACGAATACATACATACCTTCTGACTGACATCAAGCTTAACACAAAACCCACTAATTTTGTGACTCGCTGTAAGCACGTCGACATTTTGATCTTTACAAGACAATCCCACGTATTTATAGACTACTATCATAGCAAATAATATTTTATCCCCAAAGGACAAACGTTCGTGATACGGATGGATGATTGTGCTCGGATGTCCGAAATAATTTAATGTATTCCTCGGTGACAGATATGTATTAGCTTTCATGGTTCAGTTGCACCATTCTCAAAAATACAATGGGCGTCAATAGACAGCTAGAGCATACAACTGCCGGCCATGTGGTTTTACTCTAAGGAAAATATTTTTTTGATATGCTATTTTTGCAAGTCCTACTTTAATATAAGACTTATATTTAGGGGGCTTCACCCTCAACACTTTATTTGGTCTGAAAGGTAACAAAACCCCTTAAAAGGGGCAAGTTGAAAATATACACTGCCAAAAATACCCTACTTATTTAAGATAATGCCCAAAAGTTTTCTTGAAATAAGATAATTTTACTCAAAATAAGTTAATTTTTAAGAAAATTTTATGGTTTTTGTTCTTGTTTAAGTAAAATATTCTTACCCCACTCCGAAATTTACTTAAACAAGAAAAAAAATCTTAAAATTTAAAAAGAATTCTCAAAACAAGATTTTTTTGAGAAAAATTCTTCTATTTTAAGATTTTTTTTCTTGTTTAATTAAATTTCGGAGTGGGGTAAGTATATTTTACTTAAATAAGAAAAAAAGAAAAACTTATTTTGAGTAAAATTATCTTATTTCAAGAAAAATTTAGGGCATTATCTTAAATAAGTAGGGTATTTTTTGGCAGTGTAGCCATAAGAAGCGAATCTAAGAACTAGCTGCCGGACCATGTATACATGAGTTCGTTATATACTAGTGTGATGCCTGGATGACACCTTATATGTCATGTATGAGAGCTGAGAAATAGCTGGTGGGTTGGTCGTCTGTAACAACTCTGCCTCGTTTATTCCCTTTCTGGTAATGTGTCATACAAAACCCGGACCTGGGTAGGGACAATGCCTCCCTCCTTACATTTGTATAAAACCGTGTTTCTATAAAGATAGCTGAAGGCGTTAAACTTGCTTTTTTCTTAACTTTAGCTGATATTCCCAAAACACTGATTCTGTCAGCCAAGATGTGTAAATTCATATCCCCAAAATTTATTACCTGTATATGGTAGGTGTCTGCTGGTGAACTTTTAGTGCACGAAGCCCTCCTGCTGTACATGCCACTCGATAAATATATGTAGTTTTATTGTTTAGGTGGGAAATTTAAGTCGTACGACATCGGGCATTGCAGGTTAGTTTTTCTGTATATTCTTGCATGTAACATGTTTACCCCGTGTTGAGGCGTTTATTCCATCAGACGCCCACGGTGCTGATCTATTACCATCAGATGAGTTAATTATTTAAGCTGATCTGTCTTCACAGCTCCCGTGCTAGCGTATCTAATTCCGCTTAAGCCTGTACTAGGGGCCATGTGGATACCTCATCGTCTCCACATGAACATCTTCAATAAAAGCGTGGCTGAGATAGTAAGACAACGGCCGAGAATCCAACGTATTCTCAGGTCTGAATGTGAGAAATTCAAGCAACTCTATAAAGAAAGAAACATCCCATGAATGATATATCTTGTATGTAGTCGAGCTAAAGAATGCTTTATGGTTTCCGACATTAATATATCTACAATCAGTTTTCTTTAACACAGATACTATTAATGAACTTATACGGTCAATAAGGTCCTGATGAGGGATTGTAGTATAGAGAGTCGAGAAATCCCATGTGGATACATGTCTGTATGGTATGTGACCTTTACCAAACACGAATGTTCAGAACTTGAAAGTAGCTTGAAAGTTCCTGTACCCTATAGTCGCGTGTAATTTACGATACGATAGCACGTTAGCTCAGATCTCACTTCAACTGTAGTTCCTTTGGTACTTGAATATACACCCACTTCATATTTCACTAATGACTGATTCACTGTACCAATCACTGATAGCACTTAACAGATGATCACATAGAAACTTAAAGATCATTGAAATAACTTGCACAAACTTGCATTTTAAATTTGAAACACGTATACAATTAACTATGTTAACGTCAGAATAGCAGTTATCACAAATAATGACAATCGGAATAAAGTCCAGAATCCAGTCCCGACAATCTCAGGTAAGTTCAAAATTCTATATAGCTGGGAAGATGTATCTCTCTCTCTCTCTGGGGATATTTCCTTTCCTCCTGTCGAGGTGAAATCGTTGGTGTACCGATGTAGTCATCAATCTGGTCATAGGGACTGTTGATCACTTTGAGGAATGAACAGTTTCGCATAACACTATGTTCATCACGTTCTGCTGTTACTATGGTACACTTGATGCTGATCACGTTGTACTTCAGCGGTGAGAACGGAGTGGACAGTTTATTGGTTTTCTTAACACGGATTAGAACAGCTCCTTAACTGATATTTCACGATGGCAGACATGTGTCGTTTTGTCGGAATTCTGTTTTGCCAATGTGTCAGTATTACGTAGTTCTCCATCCTGATACTTCTGCGGGAGTTGCGGAAGGTTGGTACGAAACACACGATTAAAGAGAACTTCTGCTGGAGACTTGTTGGTAGTGATATGCGGTGTTGCACGATAGGTGCGAAAAAAAGGAATATAATTCCTGTTTCCAGTTCATCTCTCATACGTGGGCAGTACTAATTGCCTTTTCCAGCGTTTCTATTAATCGTCCAGCCTCTCCGTTTGCTCTAGGCTAATATGAGGTGATTTTCCTGTGATGAATAACACTGCTTTTCATGAATTCACCAAACTCGTCGCTGTGAAATGGGGGACCGTTTTCGGTTTTCAAAGTCTTTGAGACACCGTGAGTTGCGAATATCTTATCAAGAGCAGGAATTGTGGCTTCAGCGGAAGTTGAATTAATTCTCTCCACCTCCGGAAATCTACTGTAGTCATCGTAGACCACCAATAGATAATCTCCACATGGTAGTGATCCACAAAAATCTGCACTGACCTCAGTCCATAGTGCTTGAGGGGGATTAGACATTTGCAGTGGCTCTTGGCGAGTTGTATTCTCTGGATTGGCAGCTTTACATGCTATGCAACTGCATACCATTGAGTGGACTAACGAGTCCTTTCCTGGAAACCACACCTTTGTTCCCAGGAGCCGTTTTGTCTTTACAATGTATCGATCGCCTGTGTGAGCATGCTGCACTATTTTCTGTTCTTGGCTGTGAGGAATAGCAATTTTCATTCCACACAGAATGATACCATCAGGTAAAACATAAAGTTCCTTTTGTTGTGAAGCGAATGTCCGAAACTGATTTCCCGATTTCCAGTTGCCTGTCTTCAGCATTTCAGTGACTGTTTAAAGAGTTTAAACTTTTGTTGCGGACCGTATCTCGTCAAGTGACATAGATTTTGTTGTGGCATTTGCAGAAACGAAGTTGATATATTCTTCTGCGAATCGCTCGGATAGTGAACTAAGAATTGTCGTGAAACTCGGATGACGTGACAGGTAGTCAGCTGGGTTTTGCGCAGGTTTGTGTTTCACAGTTACTGGCTATAGTTGTAATCGCAAAGACCATCTTTCGAGTCTCGCTGAAAGCTTGGATTTGGGATTATTGTATATTCTCTTCAACGGTTTGTGATCAGTTATCACTGTCACTGGTTTTCCATAGTTGCAGAGCTCGAAATGTGCACATAGTATCGCAAGACATTCACGTCCTGTCTGCGAGTCGCGTTGTTCAACTGGTGACAGGGCGCGACTGGCAGAGGATATCACATCCTTTTCCTCTGAATCACTAACTTTTGGGACAAGAATCGCATCAAGTCCTACCGAGCTCGCGTCGTCTAGGATTTCCGTTGGTTTAGTAGAATCGAAGTATGTCATGACTGGTGTGGAAGCTAGTGACTGTTTCAGAGATTAAAGCGCGTTTGACTGTTTGTCATTCCATTTCCAGGGCACAGCCTTGTAAGTTAGTGCAGGAACGGGTTCCGTCAGCGCTGCGTAGTTAGGACTGAATCGCGAACTGTAGCTGGTCATGACTAATAAACTGCGAATCTCTTTGGTTTTTGTAGGTCTGAACTTCAGCAATCAGTATCTAGGGGCCTGAAAGCCCCTTCAACAGATATTCTGGCTTCCCGTATCGAGAACTATACCTCGCAGCAGTGCTAGTTTGGTCAGGTGACAGTCAAAAAGCAATAACGCCAAAATCTGAGTTACGTGTCTTTATAAATCTGTTTCTCGGATTTCTGATAGCATACCTTTATGGTTTTAAGCCATTATGGAACATTTATTGTGGGATATTCTTGAATTGATTTCTCTTGAGATTACACACCATCAAATGGTCTCCTTACTATTTTTGTAGTAAATTGGCCCGAAACATGTACAGAAAACTCAAAGTGTGCTCACTTTTCAAAGTGACCGGGGAACTTCTAAGTTATGAAGACCAACTATTGTAGAGGGATACAAATTGTATTACCCAAAACAATTCACTTCCGGAATGACGCTACTACTCCTTATGATATTATTGTGTGTAAATACTGCTCCTTCTGATATTATTCTGTGTAAATAATTGGGCTTGTGTATTAAAGATCCAATTGACGACGTGCTCACAGCGAGTCACAAAATTAGTGGGCTTTGTGTTAAGCTTAGCGTGTAGTATTATTGATTGTATTACATTTTCGTTCAACGTCTACGCGGTTCCGCTGATTTTACACAATCAGAAGGTATGTATACGTCCTTACGTATAAAGTATTTCCGACTGCAAATTTATTGAAAAACAGACCTTTGTCAGTGTGGCTTCTTGGCGAACGATCCATGCAAAGATGAAGTGTTTGAATACTGATTACATATCTGTACTAAAGTCGGAAACTATGATAGCCACGAAGGGCCATCGCATGTTTGGCGTAGTGGTATTTAATTCACAAAGGTGAAGATGCAAAGTTGCGATAAGGTGTGCAAAGTTGCGATATAATGCGCTAAGTTGCGATGCAAAGACGCGAATTGGCGGTGCGAAGATCCGGGGGTGCGACGCGAAGTTCGAAAATGGCGCCAAGTGAAATGTAACGAAGCGCAGTTGCGAGGCGAATGTTGAAAACGTCAAATATGTGAAGTTGCGAGGTGATGCGCAAAACTGCGATGCGAAGACGCGAGGTTTCGATGCGAAGTTGAAATGCGATGCGCGAAGTTTCGATGTGAATTTGTTTCGATCGACTATAGGGAGTAAGGGAAGTTTACAGGAATAAAATGTAAAAAATAATTGTTGGTGAAAGCTGTAATGATTGAGATATTTGACCGTAGAGAACCTCACAACATTTCGATGAATGTGTATGTGCCTTGTTGTGCTATTGTTATTTGACTGAACATGATCATATGACAAATACCACGGCGTGGAATGTATAATATGAGGCTTGGTCTGTAGGCAGCTTAGGAGGCCACACCCATCAATCGGACATCATACTCCATCAGAAAAGTTATGCCGTAATTTACCATTTTGGATTCTGGCGGTGTAAATGGCGAATGTTCGTACAAACTTAGAAGGAATTTTTTAAGCTAATAGAAAGGCAATCTAGGTAAATCAAGATGGTAAATCAGGGGAATACCATCTAGACGTAACGCTATGAAAACTTCGTGCGAAATGTTCGCCGATATTCTACGAGATCCCATAATAAGCCAATCACGGCCATTTCAGCCTTTTCGCTCTGACAAGATTGACGTTTACTTCAAGGAGATTAACATCTTCACGCGGCACAATCTTTTGATATTTTCTACCCCTAACAAAGCCAGAATTTCGGCGGAAGTAAACTCTAAGATGTTTACGGACCCTGTCTGAAAATGATGCCATATTTGGAAACTGTCTCAGGATAATGTTTATATATTAGACCAGGAGCTACCGTGTGGAATTACTGTGAGCGTGATTTTGAAATAGTTTAAACCAGCTATCCATCTGATTGGCTAACAATAGTAGTTTCAACCCGCACGGGATTTATATAGGGCTGAATTCAGATATAATATTCCGTGATTATATCGGAGATTACTGAGATTGATAGAAAGGTTGGTGCCAAACGGTAATTACTCAGCTGAGTCACAGAATTAAATTGTCAAATGTATTCGGACGGCCGCAGTTGGTACAAATTGCATGGATACTGGCCCAAGCCTCATCCCACTATTTCGCGCAGATACCACCTACAAACACTGGACAGCATTTTTGTCATCCAACTGATTTCGTGTTTAATGAAACAATTTTCACTTTCACTGAATCTATAAAACAATACACTGATAAAATCAGCAAAACATCACTACAAATGGTACATATATATAATATCACATATTTAAAGTTAATATTTACCAGCTTATACTCATCTGAAGAGATCAAAGTAAACAATAATAATTTCGCTTAATAAATATCGTTCTTTTAGGAAAGTTTCCTTCGGCATGCTCTCATTCCGAAATAAATCCCAACTTATTGGGAATAATTTTTATAAAATATTATGCAAACAATGGTGGGTATTCAAGTCATTTAATCGATCATGTGTTATAGGAATGCAGTACTATTATTTAACACTGATTCCACTGACTTTAAGAGAAAATATTCAACTTATCTAGGCGACTTCCAAACGACTGTTTTTCGGTTGTCAATTAGATAACGACGACCTGATGCTGAGATTTTGTCATGCGCAGTATCAAAACTTTACGAGAGCGTGCTGCAGTCCAGTGTCAATTTGTCCCATTCTTACTTCAGATAACACTATGAGTCAGAGTTTGGTCTGAATCGCTCTCCATTACCATTGTTGGCTCATCCTTCTGTTAGTTGGATTATATCGTCTTTTCCTTGACTTATTATCTATCTATTTAAAATCGGTAGCTCAGCTACTTACGTTGGTATTTGAAACACCATTAAAATATTAATCCCCGAGATAAACTGGAGATATTACAAGTCACACATAGCCGTATGTCGGCCCGATTGAGCCGAAATCCCGATAAGCTTCTCGGTCATTCGCGCCTCGACATTGGAAGTTATTGGTCGCTCATAATCCTGTCTGGCGAAATTTTGCTAATCCTGACATGGACATCACGGCGATTTCTTTAGTTCTACAGCCAGGAAGATCAAATTACATCTTATTGATGTGTCCAACCGATAGCGGAATTTTCGCTCTCTCGTTGGTTTGACATGACTGAAAACGGATTTCCTACACTCTAAATTACATGTTTAGCGTTAGAACACTAAAAGCGAGGTTCTGTTTGAGCACACGTTCCGGCCTAATCGCGTTTAGGCTGTGAACACATGGAGTTTAGGTTATAAACGCATAGACGTTTAGGTTATAAACACATAGGTCTTTTAAATCTAAACACATCGGTTTAAATCCTAAACGCCAAGATGTTTAAACTCTAAATACGTTAAGGCTGAAACGTGTGCTCGAACGGAACCTAACTTTTAGTGTTCTAACCCTAAACATATGATTTACAGTGTAGCCGATAGAAGCCGCAATCAACCGTTTTATTGTATTTTTCTGATACAGGTAACTGGAGGACTCGGGTCTCGCTTCCACGATGCACTGCGCATGTATAACAGTGTACAAGCTACACAACTGACACCCCTGTTTAAATATTCACTTGTCTTCTGCTGTATTTTGTTAAGTTTGCTTTCTCTTATTAACAGAAGATAACTGTGTGTTTTATATGAGGAAAATGCCGTTAATACAATCGAACTTTGTTTTGGAACAACAAAATAATCTTTTGGGATATTTCATATATTTAATTAAAGTGGCTAGATTCCTGCACTAATGCAGACATTTGGTAACGAAAATATGAGTAATATTTTTACAAAATGTTACTAGCTAATAATATATATTCATTATATAGAAAAAGGCTTCCTAATAGAATGTAATCTGTAGATTATATGCGGACCCTTTTTCCCTGCCGCATCTTCTCCGCAATATATTATTCACTTACATTTGATCAATAATCGCAACACGAGATTGTTATTCTTGGATGAATAAATTGAGAGAATATGAGTATGGCGAGACTGGAGGACCGAAAGTATCACATGTAATATAATTGTTGTCTTACTCAAGAATGAAATGGCTAAGAGACGTACCTTATCTTATATTATACCACCGGCATTTGTATAGGCGAGAACTCCGAATATTCCCATTTGAGGACAGGAAA
Organism: Hanleya hanleyi; assembly: GCA_036873755.1. NCBI lineage: Eukaryota > Metazoa > Mollusca > Polyplacophora > Lepidopleurida > Hanleyidae > Hanleya > Hanleya hanleyi. The sequence goes on from JAVTVY010032465.1 coordinate 8,672, forward strand.
AAATCGCATGCTTCCATAACCCAACTTCACCTAAAAGCACAATTTTAACTGCTCTGCAAACTGACCGATTAAACTGACATCTCAACATTGAATTACATATACTTACGATAATAATTCATACTTAAGTATAGATATCACTGAGATATTGTGAGGACATGTGGGAATGGTTAGAGTATATGCAAACCTAGCAATAAGGTGTCTCCCTCGCTAAACTTTTTGCCTGAAATAATTAAGCGTGATTTGACACGAAGACAGTTTTGATATTGTTTAGCTATCAACTCTGTGGATTTAGAAACAATTCCGCCTGTTGGCCAACATCTTTACGCAAGAACTGGCGGTCAAATCGAAAATGTAAGCTAAACAAATTTGGTTGAATTTAACGACTGGGAGTTGTGTATGTGAGTGTGTGAATTATGGGGGGGGGGGGTCTAGGTGAAAGAGTGAGGACGACACAGTAAAATTTCAAAACTGTGGGTTAGATGTATCGAAATTTTTCCCTCAAAACATGAATATGAAGGATCAAGATTAATAACGTAAATAAAACGGGTCCCTGTATTACATAAACCCGGCAATCCCCTGTTGGTCAGCACATGTAGTACACCTCCATTTTGCAAAATAAAACACATCTGCTCGGCGAAAAGAGCGGTGATGCAAGAGAAACGATTCCTCGACGGCAAATTGTTTACATAACAGAAGAATTGATACATTTTACAGTCTCTTTCGTTGTGTTATTATTGGCGATTTATTTAGCGATAATCTGTATTGTTTGGTCATGTTATTATAATAATGTCTCAAAATCTTCCAGTTATCGCGCCATATTTGCCTATGGCACCCAATGGGCATAGCGTTTCAATTAAAAATCTGTTGCTTAGTTCCGTGTATAAACAATTAGAACAATTTAAAGCTAAATGCTTCTATTAAACCCATACACACCACAGACTATTTCCCCCGCCGCCGAATCCTTCGGGTTCTTTTCATATCCCCCAATGAGGATTTTCAACTTGATTCGATGTTATTTGCCTTAGTTATATAATATGTGATTATATTGTATGCGGAGTATATGTTGAATGCACCACTGGCATGGTAATTAATGATTTTTTCACTTCAATATTCAAACTTTTACTCTTCGAACTTTCCGCCAATGGTCGATGAGTCAAGTGATAGTTTTTCTGAATTATCTCTATCATTTAATGAGGTGCACGAAATATTGTCAAACTTAAACGTTTACAAGTCATGTGGCTATGACAATATCACTGGCAAAGTTCTCAAGACGTGTGCAGACGAACTGTGTGTACCCTTATGCAAACTATTTAACTTGTCTTTGAAATTCGGTAGTTTCCCCTCAGTTCTTAAATATTCAAATGTTGTACCTGTTTTCAAAGCTGGGGATTCCCAGGTCCACGCTGTGTATACTGATTTCAGTAAAGCTTTCGACTCTGTCAGTCATGATCTTCTCGTGTATAAACTTAGTAAATATGGAGTCCGTGGTAACATTCTTAACTGGTTCAAATCCTATCTTAACGATAGAAGTCAGCGGGTTGTTATTGACGGAGTGACATCTCCATGGAGCACTGTTGCTTCCGGAGTCCCCCAGGGCTCAATCTTAGGGCCTAGTATGTTTTTACCTGCGGCACGCAGGTCTACGGGAGGCTCGCGTTGTTGTTGTTCTTCTTCTTCTTGTTCTTGTGACTTTTTGAAATGCGCATGCGCTAAGAGAGTGTGATCTCTGCCACACTTTTCTTTTCAACCTCCGATCTCACATGAAACCACTGTCTTCAAGCGCGTTTGAATTCATTTGCAACTATATTCGGTGGAATGAATTATTGCTTCGTTGATTTCCGTTCAGATTTCAATTCTCTTACGTCAGTCGCTTTAAAGCTGTCGGTCGTCACATCAGTCACTGTCTTCAGATATTACCATTTTCATTGAACAGTATGCAGATGTATACACAATTTAAGATCCTTGGATTTCTTATATACCAAAGAAGATGAACCGCAACCTTGTCGGTGGTTCAGCTAATTTGCATACAGTCCCAGGCGACTGTCTTAGAAAGTAGAAAAATAAGTTCACTACTTCTAGTAACCATTTTATCTACCCAATCTAGATAAAACACAAATTGGCGAAGAAGCATAACAAGTAACGCATTATCATTATGATTAACATTGAATAATACTTGGTATCAAATTATAGATCATGCATCATAAAAACAAACGCAACAATTACGTTTCAGAAGTAAGCGGAACAACTCAGCAACTTTCACCGAATAAAGATGTTTAACTTTACCCTGAAGCAATTCGCATATATGGAAATATGTTTTGAAAGGAAGAATAACTTAACCCTCTGTGGGAATCGAAACAATGACCCTCCAATCCCTGGACTTGCACTTAATGGTAGCTATACCGATTCATTGATAATACTCAAAACTGACTTTATGCGCAAACGGTTTTATAATACATAAATGACTATGTACTATTTAATGAGTCCGACAACCCTATGCGCGAACAGTACATCATAGTTATATTGTGTACTTTCGGTTACAAGCATGAAATTTGGCACATAGCTATTTCGAATGATCCTCTTTCGGAACCAGTCCCTCTATCCTCATTCTCGCAAGCCAGGGCCTTGCTTCGCTGGTATTGCTGTTCTCGTCCTCTTCCGCACTCATAATCCCTTTAGAATTGCATTAATCACTTCCGTAAAATCAATACTTATGTGTATCAGCAGACAACGGGCAGAAACATGTTGCATTTGACATCATTCTCTCAAGTCAGAGCCCATTTCTGCTAGAACTTACTGGTTCTACACTTCACAATTTACGTTACTTTGTCAATCAATTTTACGAATGAAATTACGTCATATATTAGCAGATACTGACCATAAAAGCGATCTATTTGACCTCGTTGTCAATGTCTTAGCTATACCGACTCATTGATAATACTCAAAACTGACTTTATGCGCAAACGGTTTTATAATACATAAATGACTATGTAGTACTTAATGAGTCCGACAACCCTATGCGCGAACAGTACATCGTAGTTATATTGTGTACTTTCGGTTACAAGCATGAAATTTGGCACATAGCTATTTCGAATGATCGTCTTTCGGAACACAGTCCCTCTATCCTCATTCTCGCAAGCCAGGGCCTTGCTTCGCTGGTATTGATGTTCTCGTCCTCTTCCGCACCCATAATCCCTTTAGAATTGCATTAATCACTTCCGTAAAATCAATACTTATGTGTATCAGCAGACAACTGGCAGAAACATGTTGCATTTGACATCATTCTCTCAAGTCAGAGCCCATTTCTGCCAGAACTTACTGGTTCTACACTTCACAATTTACGTTACTTTGTCAATCAGTTTTACGAATGAAATTACGTCATATATTAGCAGATACTGACCATAAAAGCGATCTATTTGATCTCGCTGTCAAAAGCTAGGACCTTGATTTCCTTGAGAGTTTTTTAAATTTATTTTGATACCTTTCATATTGACTTGGAAGTCATTTTCGCGAATGCAATAATTTGATGTACCAAAAGATAATAACGAGAATTCGACATGATTCTCTTATACACGCAGACCTTGTTTAGTGAACTAACCCTGAAATTTCGCACTTAAATCACCTCCCGAATGACTTAATGACAAACATATTCGCGAATTGATTATAGGGCGATATCCATAGATACTGACAAGAAATGCTTCTTATTTGCAGAATTTGACTTAAAAAAAAAAATTAATAAAATTATCAACCTTCGAAAAGGCTTGACCAAACATGTCGGATGAGGTGATATCTCCTAAGGATGAAATAGGTAATCATTTGTATAGAAGGAGCAAATCATGCATTGATATTGGCTTGCTGCATGGAAAAGAGTGTCAAGGTACCGTATTTAGTTTGCAGATGATAACGCACATAAATGCAGAAACTTAATTTATTATTCTAATCGAATATCAAGACTGTCACAGGCCTCAATTTGAATCGTGAAAAATGTCATTATGCCTATTGAACAGTTCGATAAAGCCTTCAACCCCATTCCATAGTTTCACAGATCAAAGTGATAGACCTGATAATAAATTCATTGAAAATTAACTTTGACGGAAATATAAATTTTCCATTTTGCTCGGCAAAGTAAGCGAGAAGGGAGACTGAAGAGCGTAGATGTTCGCGCTATGACTAAATCCTTGAAATTTGTTTGGATTTCCAAATATTTAAAAGCCTTTTTGATTTGCAAAAATCAACGGCTGAACGGAATGTTTTGAAACTTGGAATTCACGATACTTGTACCAAGACATTGCCAAAGCGATTATTGTGACTTCGTCTGTCAATTCAGTATAGACGGCACGGACCAGTCAACATCGTCGGATTTTGAACGAGGAAAGCGAATATATATATATTGTGTCAAATCTATTAGTCAATTCCCGCAATTGTGGGTTAGAAGTTGAAAATTACTTCCCTTGGCATGAAAACACTTGCAGATGGCGCTTTTTTTCTACAATTACCACTACCTCCGCTGATATGTCTTTCACTGTATTATTGCCACTGCCGCAGGTTTTGACTACAATGTAGTCATTTCTCACTTGTTATTATTCATCAACGATCTTCCCAATGTTTTAACAGAAAGTAAATGTCTGTTGTTTGCTGATGATGCTAAGTTTTTTAAAGTAATTCACTCAATCAATGACTGTTATTCACTGCAAGCTGATCTAAACAATGCATTTGAGTGGTGTAGATTATGGAAGATCAGTCTCAATATTTTAAAATGTATCTCTATCAATTTTACTCTGAAGAGAAACAAGACTGATTTTACATATACAATAAATGATGTTCCATTACAAAATGTCAAAGAAATCAAAGATCTGGGTGTGATTTTATCTGATAACTTGAATTTTAAATCACATGTTGATACTGTTCTTAGTAAGGCTAGAAGAATGTATGGTTTTATTCGAAGGAACTGTCAATCTTTTAATAATGTAACTGCCATCAAATCATTGTATATGTGCCTCGTAAGAAGTCGTCTTGAATACGCCTGTGAAATTTGGTCACCTTCCCAGAAAACATTAGTACTACGACTTGAAGGTATACAACGCAAATTCTTAAAATTTTTATGTTACAAGTCGACTATCGTATACAATTCATCATCTTATCAATCTTTATGTAAATCTTTTAGACTCCCAACTCTGGAAAATAGACGCACATATTATGACTTGATATTTTTACACAAATGTATCAACAGCTATTTTAATTGTATGGATCTCACTAGTAAACCTTTATATCGAGTCCCGAGGAGTAATTCTCGTCTTATATGTACTTTTTATCCTCCGGCTGCTCGTGTGACTGTTCGACAGCATAGCATTTTAATCCGGGCTCAACACATTTTTAACGAGCTTCAGTCGACTCATGATCTCGATATTTTTACCGGATTGAACGCTTTTAAATCACAATGTAAATCTGTCCTATTTTAAGTAACGATTATGTATATTTGTATTAACACCATTTAATATATATTATTTTATATTTTATTTTATTTTATTATTTCTTGTATTTTATTTTAAGTAACGATTAGGTTTATTTGTATTAACTCCACGTTTTGTGATATTTGGACTTTATTATTTTTACAATGTATATTTGTGATATGTTATTCTAATATGTTTCATTTTGTTATATACTATTGTATTATCGTCTCTTTTACTGGGTCTTATCGACCTGTTGAGATTTGATGTAAAATAAACATAAACATAAACATAAACAAAGAAACGCAGATAATAGTCCCTGTTGAAGTGGAACATTGTCAGCATAACTTTATAAGGTTAAAAAAATCAGCACAAATATATGATATAGATATTATGACACATAATATCAATTTAGAGAGTGACACGAATTGAAGATAGTATGACGTAATATGGAATACAACACAATCGTCTAGTCCGTCATTCAATATTCAGCTGTCGTCCAATATAGAATTTTCGCGTCCATGATCCAAACACCTAATTCATATAATAACATTATCACCAAATTAAAAGGATAAATCATAGTATACATAGAACTAGGCTAATTTCCAGTCAGACAGAAGTGGCCAACAGTTTTCAATGATGCCAGCATGACCCCATGATGTTCCAAGAATAATATTCAGGGTAGCCAGTATTCCGCACATCTAAGCTTTTAAAATTCTTAGTCGTAACCGATCCAGTAGTTGGACTCTCACTGGCAGACTTCTGTCATTTCAATTGTGTCATTGACAGGTTAAGTATACAGTCATCGTATATTATGATTCGCCTAGTTTGCGATATTGTCCTGCATTCAAAATATCTTAACATCTGATAGAGTTTGTTCTTGAATAGAGCCATTTGTGACTAATCGAAAACGGCACATTATAGATATTTCTGCTTATAGGAAAGTGGAAAATGGATGTTCTGCTCTGAAAATAATACATAACGCGACGTGCGACGCGAACGTACGCCGTGAGTCGTATTTTAAGGAAAATTTCAAACGCTACGTGCAACGGACGTTCGTGTCACGTTCTGAATAGATTAACCAAGAGAATAGCGGGCATTCCCGACGATTCCCAGTGCATCAAACTGGGGATTAGTATTGACTGGGAAGTCACATGGACGGGGATTTATCCACATATATAGTCATCCGTGACGTCATATAAACACGTGACCATAAGTGACCTTTGACACGGATGTGACGTCACAGGATGTGAAGTCATCCGGGACGTCATCCACCTCT
>JAVTVY010032466.1:0-14225 GCA_036873755.1 Hanleya hanleyi
TGTGTACAAACGAGGACACAGAGTACGCCCTATTTCCGTGCGGACATTTATGCGTATGCGAAGAATGCTGGGTGACACTAACGTGTACAGGGGCTGAGTGCCACTGCAATGAAACCGACGAACAGCATTTGCAAATAAAGTGTCCCGTCTGCAGAAGGCAGGTAGCCGGAGTGAAGAAAATCTACCGCTCCTAAAAAAACAAGTGTAGTAACACTTTCCAACGGCCCTTTTCAGGGCCACCCCATTCCTTCGAAAGAGAAACTTCTAACTGAGCACAAAAAATATAACATCAGCTCCCCCACTAAATGAACACTAACACGCATTTTTTTTTTTTTTAAATTTTTTTGAAATTTTTTTTTTATTTAACACAATAGAATGAAACAAAACATGTTTTTTATGTGAATGTTTTCAACTTGAAAAAGTAGTTCAATATTTATACAACAACAACACTAACACAATAGAATGAACGTATTTACAACAGTGAAACTGGAAATATTGAATTTTAATATAATTATACGCTATCAATGGCGCTTCAATGAACGAATAGGAATAGAGTAAAATGTGTGAAAATGGCTTCATGAAAATGTTCAATAATTCGCCTTCACCACAGTGAAACAGTGTTGAATTTTATAATAATACGCTATCAATGGCACTTCAATTAACGTGTAGGAATAAGGTCAATGTGTGAAATGTTTTTTTCATGAAAAGATTCAATAGTTCCGTTTTCACCACAATGATCAGCGCGTATTAGGGAACGGTACTACTGTCCAGTTACGCAACAAGACTTGCTTGAACTCGTCATCGTTTTTCCGTCCCTGGTGTACATAGATGTAGGTAGTAATCTCTTCACGTGGAATGGTAGGAGAGCAGGCAGCTTCCAATGCCACGGCAATTTGCTCCTCGGTCACAACCTGTAATGCTTCAGTGATCAGCGCGTATGAGGGAACACTAATGTCCATACACGTATGCATTATTATGGGACTGTTGTTGAAACACCCTGCACAGGCTTCCAGACGCAGTTGTCGAACGCGAGGTCTCACCAAAGCCATAACTGTGTCAATGTACTTGAGATAAATAGTGTGAGACACCTGGTAATCCAAAGCTTGACGAATTGCAGCTGACACACTCTGCAACTTGCGCCACACCGGTATTTTCAAAGTGACACCCTGAGGACAAGGAGCAAGCTGTTGTGTATCGGCCGTCATTTTCCATTTACGGATATGCAGCAGCAGGTCGTCGTTGAAATAACCAACACTCACATAGATGTCTTCACCTAGAGAAAATTTCACTTCGTTACCCGCCTGCTCGGCAATCACCGCGTCCACGGCATAATAAACGGTCTCCAGTCTTTGCCAGCACTCCGAAGACAAGGCAATACGCCTAGCGGGTCTGTCCATATAGGCCAGTACATTAAAATGTACTTGTGCGTCTTTCACACTGACAGTCAAATTAGCTGAAAGCTGCCATATATCCGTGTGGGCCGACTCATAGGCCTGCTGGATTATGTTATTAATGGACTGCATAGACATAGGAAGTTGCACCATGGGGTCTTCTTCTTTTTCCTGTTTCCCTCCCTCTTCTTCTTTTTCTTGTTTCCCGCCCTCTTCTTCATTTTGCTCATCCATGGCCTCAGGCACTGGCTGGAGAACGGGTTCAGGTATTTCTACAGGGGTTTGTCGGGACCCTCGCTTGGCACGTGCACCGCGTTTGGCTGGTACACCACACTCTGGGTGCATGTCCGTACGTTTGGTAGCTGTACGCTGTTCGGTAGTATCCATAACTAAGATACCCTCTTCTACAACGGGAATTTCAAGTAGATCAGCCAATTCTACATTTTCCGTCTTCTTCAGTGCATGCACGAACGCTAGAAATGCATAGGGACCACGACGCACTATAGCATCGAGCAGAGCTCCGTTTTGTCGTGAAGGAGTCTTCTCCGCCTTGATATCTTCCACACCCTGTTTCAGCAGTATTTTATCAACCATAAGCACATCACATATTGCCCCCGCATGCCGCATCTCATCAACCAGGCGAACACGGTTCTGTTGAAGGATGACTCTGTCGGCTGAATTCATCTTGACTATGGGCTCAGGCTGGTGAAGAACTGCTACCGTGTAAAAGTCTGGTGAATTTGCACTGGTAAAATGGAAAAAAGTACACGCAGGATCCACAACTCATACAAAGTAGACAAGCAGAATGACTGGCTGGCTGGACAGGTAGGCAGGCAGGCAGGCAGGCAGGCAGGCAAATCAGGTCAGTTAAACACTTCCCAAAGTCATCCAATGATTATAACCCAGTCACTAAAAATCACCTACTTTTATATGTTTTTCACCCCATTCCCGAACATTCACGAACCCACTCCGACATCTTGCTTTACAACAGGGCACACAACCACCATTTTCCTTTACAACAGGGACGACAACCACCATCTTGCTTTACAACAGCACCGACAACCGACATCTTGCTTTCCACCATGCCCAAACAGGCCCGAACACACACGAACACACACGAACAGCTCCGAACCACACCGAACACGCCCGAACACGCCCGAACCACACCGCCATCTTGCTTTACAACAGGGACCACCCAACACCCTCTTGCTTTACAACACGGACGACAACCCGAACAGTCCCGAACATTCCCGAACCACACCGCCATCTTGCTTTACAACATGGCCGACCCAACTGTGACGTCACAGAGGTCATATGCAAATTTCTGAGGTCAATAATACCAAGCTTGCTCTCTATACACTACTTACGTATATGAAGGGGTATTAACAATAAAACTAGACTTCTCATTATCCGCGTCAGGCATTTTTTATTCTGTTCCAGCTGGTTCCAGACTTGTTTCGGAAGACACGAGATTGCGCAATCATACATCCCACGTCTTGTACTATAGAATTTCTATTCCAAGTGCTGCACGAAGTAAGAAATTCTGTGGACATTTTTGCGATCTACCTGTACAACACTGCATGGCGAAAACCATACTAAATATTCACTTTGTCAGTTCTTTTGGCTCCCCTCCGAAATGCAGCTTTACAACTGTACCAGTATTGAGTTTGTTCGCGAACAATCTAAATATTGTCAAGTCATTTGTTATACGTCACTGTATATAAACCGTTCTTCTAATTTTCCAAGGTAAAATTGTCTCTCGTTTGAAGTAAGACAGTAAAACCGGTAGGCAGGCTATATAGTAAGTGTCATGCCCACTTTTTCAACATCTCCTTCTCGTTCTATGTTTGACACCAAGTTGGTAAAGAACCCAAGAAGTGTTTGAGAGAACGCCACCACTGTAGATAAATGGTAGCGATAAGAACGTTATTGATAGGCCTACCGTTTGTCGTCCTCGAGAACATTAACATAATATGGTGACAAAACCAGACATCATGTTGACATAGTAATTTAATTTAAAAAATATCGCATATTTCTTTCTTCTTACAGACAGAATGTTCACCAAGAAACTTCTTACCCTAGATGTAACCAACACCATTGTGCGAGTGAGCGGTAGTGTGGGACATCATTACGCCAATGCTGCGCAGCATCTCAACCACGTGGCTGATCCCGGCGCCCTTAACATCGCCTTCAAACAGATATGGAAGGAACAAAATAAGAACTATCCCAACTTTGGCCTAAGTAATGGATTGAATCCACAAAAGTGGTGGGCAGATGTTGTTAGCAAAACCTTCAAGTTGGCTGGTTACTCTATATCAGAGAAAAGCATGGAACGGATCAACACGAAACTTTACCATAGTTTTACCGCTCCGGAATACTGGGATATTCTTCCTGGTACGATGGAAGTACTGGGCCGTCTTCAGAGTTTCAGACAAGACAGAAATCTTTCGGTCGGAATTATTTCTAACTCAGATGAACGACTGGGTGTTATTATCAGCAATCTGGGTCTTAGTCATTATTTCGACTTCCTTGTGACTTCGGCTTTTGCTGAATATGCCAAACCTGCCCCAGAGATATTCTTGCATGCCTTGAAACTTTCAGGAATCTCGGCGAACCAAGCTCTCCATGTTGGCGACAACTATGAGAATGATTACATGGGAGCGACACGTGTAGGGATGGAAGCTGTTTTACTTTGTCCTTCGGGAAATGCACATCACAGTGTGCAAAACAATCGAATTATAAAGTCATTGGATGAGATTTTCAAATTCTTGGAATAAAGTTCATAGGTTTTCTAAACGAATTTCCTTGTGAACGTGACAAGTAGATACGATACTGTTTGCGAAGTAATGTTGATGATTCACTATATGTTGTGAACATTTAGTAATAAATCAAACTGAATTTTCTTTCTATTATTATTATTATTATGTCCACACAGGACAATAATAACTTCCAGGTATACTATGCTATATACAATTTTGGTATTTAAGTACTACTGCATGAGTGATTGGAGCGTTGGTAAATCCAAACGGCGTCCTAACAGTTTCCAATAGGTGTAGTCTTTCCCACGAAATTCGGACGCATACGTGCCTGGTTGTACCCAGAGGTGAGATCCATAGTCAAGAATCATCTGAAGAGCCATGCGAAATATTGTTCAATGTTAGGTATAGGAAATGCATCTCTCCGATTCAAAAGTCTGCGTTCATAAGTCTGTAATCCAAACACAGCCTGATTGAGTTATCCCACAGCCAGGATTGGTGATGAATATAGCCTAGAGCATGGTCGTACAAGCAGATCGAGACAGGCGCTGATGAACATGTTCCTTTATTTGGGTAAATTGCGGAAGTGGAATGTGTCTAAGGTATGGCGACTGGAATCTCTTCCCCATCTGGTAAGGTACGAAGTCTGTGTGACCGAAGTTGCTATGGTAGGACACAAAGACATCCCTATGCCCTCCAAATTCGCCCAATCTACCTCTTCTGGAAGTGGGGAATGAACAGTGACCTGTCTTGGGTGAACAGTAACTCTTTGTGTATATACCTCCATCTCACCAGACCTAACAAACTCAAAATGCATCCTCCGACACTACTGGCGACATGAATCAGGCCCAAATTCATCCCGGGGGAAAAGCAACGTCCTATTTACGCACAATGACCACCCGAGGTATATATGTAGAACGTTTTCCATCCAGAGATTCCATGATCAGGCTATCACGGCTAATATCCCTGTTCCCGGTCACTGGGACGTTCTTCATTGAATTAGCAGGCACCACGGCACACCCACCTACTTCAAACAACTGCTTGCAAATATGCTTGCAAAAGAGTTATGTCACCTAATGTGTTCAAACCGCCATGAATCTGGCTGATAATCACGCTCCGGACGAACCGGTATTTTTTGGTCAATAGTAGTCACCAACAGGGCTCTCCTATTATCAGTTTTCTTGGCACCAATCTATGAAACGTCGAGTCGATTTGCTGCTTTTAAGTGTCAACCAATACCAGTGTGCTTCTTTGGACGTTTGTTCAACCGCTAACTGATCATTTCCTTAATGAAGGGGACTCCAAATATGGTAGACCACAGACCCCGTGGTAACCAATCACTGTAGCTAAAAAAAATGCATATACAGGGCAGTTGCCAATGTTCTTAGCAGCATGTGCGAGTTTCAGCAGCACGCATGCTCGTTTCAAGGTGTCCACTTGATTGTATTCATATCTTTTTTCCTCGTTCACCCCTCCTCGTTAGTGAAGTCGCATATTGGTTTCTGTTACTGTTCAACCACAGATATAAGCCGCGCTAAAGCATCTTTCCATGACCAGCAACAAGTTCGATGATTACTGGTTTCTGGCAGTGATTTGGACGAGGGGTTTCTCTACCTTTTTCGAGCGAGCAAATGGCTTCTTGGTGCAAATAAAGGGAGTGAATATTTGGTTTCTTCTAAGTCATTCTTTTCGCATATTTACGGAGTGCTACATCTATAACATTATTACTACATAGATTGTACGGTGTATCTTCGCGATAATGAATTCGTCTATCTTGGAGTTGAAGGGGGGAGTGACTGTAAGCTCTCAGCATATCTTCCTCTCCGTGGTGGCGGTTGTATGACTACAAAATCACATTGATTCTCATGGGGTTCAAAGCCATGACGTTCTAACTCACTGAGTCGCATCCCCTTCAACAAAAGTGAAAAATAACAGTGTCATATAGAAGAACTACTTGTCTGACTGGACAATTTCATCGGGAGCACAATGATACATACACATTAATCCACATATAGACAATGTAAAAATGTCTTAACCCAGCCACAAATATAAGAGGTTCGAGATAATCACTCTGCCGGGATCTCCCCACACTGGCGTTGAAACTTCATGCCATCACGTTTTTGATCGTCCGAGTGGGCTGTTATGAAGGCCAGCTGCTCCTTCTGTGGAAGACGACGGTTTGCCCAGAAAGATCAACCCAATCATCCACCTTGAGTTCGTTCTCATTCTGCAGGCGTCAGGATAGATGTTGTTATCTCGCGTAAACCACTTCATCCGGTTGGTTTCATGAGTCCTCGATTTCGACCCGGACATCCGCTGCTTCCTACTTTTATATTATTAACTCTATATAGCCTGTGGTTAGCAGCACAAAATAGAACAATATTCGCCATGCCGCACAGATTATCTACCTAGATTTGTATCTTTCAGCTCCCTCGTTTTGTAAAAATACAGTACACACGTACAAAGCAGAATGGCAAATACAATACAATACATGTCATCAACATAATCTAAATCATACAATTCCAAAATGGCAATATAAAACACATCTGTCAAACACAGAGCAATGCTAGGCTCAGTAATTCCGGAAAACCACACTCCATCAAAAGCCTCAGATTCGACATTCAGTGGGGATTCATTTTCGTTCATAATCGAGAGACCTTATTCATTATTAACTGATGATACGATAATCTCCAAAATGCAAAAAACATGGAAGTATAAATGATGTACCGGTAAAGTATAAAGTATGCTTGTTTCAGAAAAGCAGCAGTCTAGATTTATTGATAATGCATGTAAGAGAAGATATATTTCCAAAACTACAGGAGGGATATCGGGTAACATGAAGTGGATTTCTATATAATGTACCATTACTGGTATTAATTCCACAATCACGTAGACCATGAAGACATATAGGTTTTTGGTGTTTTTCTTTGGTTGGTACAAATACATTGGTGGCACTTTCGTTTTGTACGACATAATGGTACCGACCAACCTATCAGGATGCTGTACACCACACATCTCTGTCCGTATGACTTAGTTCAGCAGTGTGAGATCATATGATGCGTCGTAAGGTCGTGAAGATGAATGGCGGAATGTATATGAAACCAGAGAAAACATGCAGAATACTGTGTTCAAGGGAGTGTGCTCAAACAGCACATATTACAAAGCTATTGTTTAAAGTATGGCACGATTACACACGTTATAATGGCTGTTGATGCATATCTACTGCTGGAATTCTGACAGGGTCTCGTCATGCTGATGCATCAGGTGTAGAGGCAACCAGCAACAGTTGGTATTGAAGATTACACCGAACGACAGGATGACTATCGGCAGAATAGTTACCAACTGTCTTTCTGTAGCAACAAAGGTGAGTGGGGCTGAGGTAAGGCGTTGGGTAGAAACCGGGTCTATGCTATCCACCCTATCAGAATCCCTCAAGGAGACGATCCAGCTATAGGTTGAGCAAAACGCTGCAAGAAATGCACTGGTTCACCCTTCTGGTGGCAAATGAGCTCAACATTTCATATGTTGGGTATGTGAAAGATGATTGAAATTGATGGGAAGACACTTTGGAGAGTCTCGTTGGCGTCGATGTTTTCTGAATACGATCTTGCATTCTATCATTACTCCCTCGTTTGGGCCAGTGCTAGGGGTCGTGTGGTTATGCCATTCATGATGTCCACATTAACATCTGCTAAAAACGTGTCTGGGATACAAATCATCGAAGGGATCACTTTTGGTTCCGTACAGACAGGTATTCACATAGGATTTCCGGACTCTCTACACTACAATCTCTCATCAAGACGTTATTGACCGTCTAAGTTTATTATATTAATGTCCGAAGCAATAAAGCATTCTTTAGCTCTACTACATATAAAAGATATCATTCATGGGATGTTTTTTTGTTTATAGAGTTGCTTTAATTTCTCATTAAAAATATCTGAACTGAAATTTGGCAACACAATATATCAACAGCATATAGGTATTCCAATGTGTACTAATTGTGCACCCCCGTTGGCTGACCTACATCTGTTCTCTTATCAATATGACTATATGCAGGCGCTTTCAAAGCCTGTTTCTTCTCTTTCACCGAACGCTATATAGACGATCTTCTCGCTGTTGATAATCGCTATATAAATGACGCAGTGAATGATATATATCCACCTTCACTGGATTTGAAGAAACTACAGATAGCCCTTCCGGCAAGTCATATTTAGAGCTATTTATATCTCGATCTCGTCGACTTTTTGACAAAAGAGAAGATAACAATTTCGACATCGTAAACTATCCCTTTCTGGACAGTAATATTCCAGTGGGGCCTGCATATGGCGTATACATATCTCGCCTAGTAGCATTTGCTAGATCCTGTGTTAAATATGGCGATTTTAATCAGCGTCATCAAACGTTATTGCAGAAACTTATAAAACAGGGCTATACCACCAAGCACCTTCACTCAAAGTTTATCAAATTTGGCGATACCTATCGCATGCTGATAGCAAAATACGAGCGTAGCGTGCAAGATCTATGGCGTTGCGTTTCGTAACTTGTGTCTAATTCCGCTAAACCCGGGCCTAAGGGCCGTATGAAGTCATGTACTTCAAGATCCTTATGGTGCTCATATGAACAGTCACAATCAAAGCGTGACTGAGATACATCATTCTCTAGATGACGACTTTACAATGGATATCCTATGGATTAAGAATACTGAACAGCGATACAGATTTGATATTTTTGAAACATCATGATGTCTTGCCGGCATCATTGAAAACTGTTGACCGCTTCTCTCTTGCAGGAAACTAGCCTATGTTTATGTATACTATGATTGTCTTTTGAATTTGGTGCTAATGCTGTTATATGGAATAGGAAATATGTTTTTGGATTATGGACGCGGATATTCTTTAATGGACGACGACTGAATTGTGAATGACGGACCAGATGCTTGTAATAGTGATGTGTTTTGAAATATGCAGTCAGTATAGTTGCCTGTGAGTACGCCGCCATCGATTTCCACCACCTTCATGTTGCGTTTAATTGTTGCCTGTATATGGTGAGATTCTGCTGATGGACGTTTCGTCCTCGAGGCATGCCCTCTGTACAGATCATTGTAGATTGCACTTTTGTGACTGGTAAACATGGTGGAGAATGAAGTGCTTAGTCGGTATCGGGTCTCACAGATATGTGTTCTGAGTAAGATATTGCATTCTATTAATATTCCCACGCTTGGGCCGCTTTTGACTATCTGGCGATCACATAGTTCATCATTTTCCATAAGATGACTTGATAGGGCTATTACGTCATCGCCCTTGAATGTGGTCATGCCATTAAAGATGTCCACATGAACAGCTACAATAAATGCGTGACTGACAAATCATCACAGGGGTCACTTTAGGTTCTTGTGACGTGTCTAGAAATATGCAGTCAGTATATTTTCCTTTGGGGTCATATGACTTGCCAGTATGACGGCATTTGTTTCCATCACCGTTATGTTGCGTTTATTTCTGTCGGGAGCCCTGGTAAAGGGCTAAAATCGACTTGTTTATGAAGGTGAGTTTACTGAAGTGCAGGAACACATCGAGCATGTGTTGTATGCCAGAGCTCTACCCTGTATGCATTCACAATGATCAGGCCATACATTTTAGATAAGATGAAGTTTCCTTCTCTGCATAGTATCTGATATATACCTTGTTGGACACTGCTGATCCCTCAATTGAGCGTATGCGAATGGCTGGTTGAGTACGACTAGAGAGCGACCTGGGCTAAACTTTTCAACAGTGTCTATTTCTCACTTAATTGGCATAAAAAGCATTACTGCGAGAAAATGTGAAAAATTGAGAGATCAACCTCCCTGTTTTCTTCGTGATTTCAAATTGAAAAATAGCCCATTGGGCTCTAATACCCCTCGACAAGTTATTGTCTACACCTGGCAATCATGCATTGTATAATATCATGTATTTTTAGAACTAGGTTAACAAAAATGTGATCTAGTAGTGTTGACTGTAGTTCTCTCATATAAGGAATACATAGGACGTTGGGCCAGGTCAGCTTTTACCAAGGATTGAAAAAAACTGCACTGAGGTTCTGGTAGAGTATGACCAAATTCTTAGCTCTATATATACTCTAATATACTTAGAGATCTTAGACTTAGCATATAGAATTTGACCTTTCAAAAATAGGTCAAGGTAAGTGATATTCTTCAAGACTTCGGGTCCAGCCATAAGTGGTATGAATTTGAACAATTTAGAGGCTATCTAATGTTCCCGTTAACAAAGAAAACTGTGCAAACTGTATACAGCGATATAATTAGCGGTAACGAAAGTGAAACTAGAAGTCGGGAATTCCCCACAAAGTCTGCTTTGTGATAACGGTCGGAGTTATCGTTCCTAAGCTGTACAATGATGTGAGTTGTCTTTGACTGGATAGTACAGATGGCGCTGCGGGAAAATGTGGTTTATCATACGGGCGACACGACGTCATGTGAACGTTGGTCTGATGTGTATAAAAGACGGAGATCAGGCATGAAAATCACTTCGGATCTGAATTGCAACCAGGTAACAGCTCTTCTCTATTGGGCTATAGACTAAAGTCTATGGGACAGGTTAAAGTGGTACCTACAGGGAACATTGTGTATTTTAACAACGGAGACGGACGTGTAATCGGTGGACGGTGCCGGTATGGAAAAGAGGGAACATAGGAAGTCCAGTGGCTGTTGTATTAGTGAAGGGTATCGAGCAGCAGTGTGGTCGGCGAATGCTGGGATGCGTTGGGGCGACCGGTAATATTCCAAGGGATATGGAATTGGGCTGCTGATACATGGAAGCACTATACCGCACTGGCGATACCTAGGATCCAACTGTACCTACCTGATTGGAGTTCGAAGGAAGAAGTCACTCTCACAAGCCAGCTTATGTGTTGGGGGCCCTGAAGTGTTCACGGTGGAGAGGAATAACGCTGTCTGAGAGCGTTCTCGCCGTGAAACGGGTGACAGAAAACTGGTACCAACCTGTGAGAGGAAGCATGGCGATTTGATGTGATCTGAGACGTTGAAGGAAGTCTATCGGAAGAAGGTCTGTTTTACCGGTCGTCGTGAGTATCTCAGTCTGGGCCGTTTACGGTGCCTACGAGCACGCCACCGAAGCAGCATCTCAAAACTGTTACAGACAGATTCGCTGCCAGAGACGTTATATTAGACCACATCATCTAGCCGGATACATCCTGAGGAGAGGATCCTCGCAAGCCAGACTACGCCTGGATAGAAGTCAGCCAAGATCACGGTTATTAGACTAACCTAGGGTGAGATAATAATCACACGGAAGAAGTGGCATTGCCGATACGTACAAACCAGGTGAAGACAGACGTATCCACGGTGGGGAGACGAACCTAACTGTAGAGTGGAATTCTTACAAGAAGAAGCAGACGTATCCACGGTGGGAAGACGAACCGACCTGTAGAAGGGAATAGGTACCTACAAGGTCAACAGACGTATCGACGGTGGGAAGACGTAGCAGTCTCTGGGACCATACGTACCTGTAAGGGGAAGACGGCCATTCCACGGTGGGAAGACGGAGCAATCTCTGGGACCATACGTACCTGTAAGGGGAAGACGGTCATATCCACGGTGGGAAGCCACGACGTTTTCTGGGGACGATATACCTACCTTACAGAGAAGAGAGTCGATATATCCATAGCCTCGCTCCAAAAGCCGGGAGAAGGAAGGACGTCGAGCCGCTATCCTTGGCCTCGCTCCAACGACATTCCATAGACAGAGAGGGGCCAGCAGCCAGGCCGCCCCTACAATTACCTACCGTGTGGAAAGGGCCAGCAGCCAGGCCGCCCTTTACACGGCACATTATATTAACACTGTACATATTTACATCTTTACTCTCGATCATCCTGTATATTTGACTGAATATTATTGCACATTATTTGACTCTATATCAGCCTTGGTACACTCTCCTACTTTCTCGATCCAGACAAGGTGACAGGTCGAAGTGAATCTCTAGTTGGCAAGGACTAGTGCCGGCAGGGACCGCGGCCTGACAGCTTGTACGCTACCATTTAACGAGACTAAGCTCAGCTGCGTCCCGTTCATTGACCGGCCCGGCACACGTTACAATAGTATTAATTTGGAAGCCTAGCTATATTCTGCAGGTCATATCATACTAAACAGTATATGACCTCAAACGAGAGATCCTGAAGGATCTTGGCGCCCACCATTGTCCGATAATTGTAAGCTAGTGACAAGAGGATCTTTTTGTCCATTGTTACTAAGAACAAACGATTGACTTGTAATTTTGTTTACAGAATTTCGAATCTGAGCGAAAAAGATCAAAAAAGGGACACTGGAAAACACCAAGATATCATCTTTCTAAGTTTAAGGAGTTTCAAGATTTCTAGAAACTGTACTTATGTCAGTTGTAATAGTACAAGAGAAAAGAGCAAAGTTAGTCTGAAAGTGAATGTCTGGAGGATCATTCGTCTTCGTTTTGTAGTATTTTTTCTTGCACGTGTCATTATTGGGTACTGGAAGCGAAGACAAATGTCTTTGAACCTTTGGCATGAGCTATGAAACATACTTAAGATTCTATAATTAGGAACGAATGCTAATTCTGTTCTGTTTACTGGGCTAGTTTGAGATATCTCTTTTAAGATACCATGCTCAAAAATAGTAACATGGTACAATACTTAATACTGAAGGGATCCGCGCCGTAATGTTGAAACTTCGAAAGTGTTTGAATCCTGATTATCTCCCTTGGATCGAAACATGCAGTAACTAAAGTTGTCGAGTTGTAACGTTGTGTCACAAGAGTGACGTCTCTTCATGTAGCCGACCCATCGGCAGATAAAACAGTTCACTGGATTAAGAAAATTGATATAAAATTTGAAGAAATATATTTTAATTCCGAATTATTTGAACTCCTTGATTTGGAAGGTGAAGGTATGGATATTCTCTATAGTCACTATATAGAATCTGTCCCAATGTTTGATCCGCCGACTCGTGTGATGCAGCATCACAACTCGGGAATACCGTATTAATTTCAAGAGTAACTTGGATTTTGGAATCGGACCAAAAAAGGCATCGTGCACTAGGCCTCATGTAGAACCTGTGTACCAAATTTCAGAAAGAATCCATGAAGTAGTTCCTGAGAATTGACGATAATAATGTTTCAAGGGAAAATTCAAGATGGTCACCTGGCGGCCATATCGGATTTTCGAATCGGACCAAAAAAGGTATCTTGCACAACTGGACCACAAAAAACCTGTGTACCAAATTTAAGAAAGATCCATGCATTACTTCTTGAGAAATCACGATAAAGTTTCATGGGAAATCCAAGATGGGAGCCTGGTGGCCATATTTGATTTTCGAATCGAACCGAAAAAGGTATTTTGCGCAACTAGACCCCAAAGGTGAACCTCTGTACCAAATTTGAGAAATATCCATGCAGTAGATCCTGAGAAATCACGATAACAAAGTTTCATGGGGAAATCCAAGATGGCTGCCTTGTGGCCATATTGGATTTTTGAATCGGACCAGAAAGGTATCTTGCACAACTAGATCCCACGGGGAACCTGTGTACCAAATTTGAGAAAGATCCATGAAATACTTCCTGAGAAACCGCGATGACAAGATTTCATGAGGAAATCCAAGATGGCTGCCTGGTGGCCATATTGGATTTTCGAATCGGACCAGAAAAGGTATCTTGCACAACTAGACCCCAAGGGGAACCTGTGTACTGAATTTGGGAAAGATCCATACAGCAGTTCCCGAGAAATCGTGATAAGGTTTCATGGGGAAATCCAAGATGGCCGCCTTGTGACCATATTGGATTTTCGAATCTGACCAGAAAAGGTATCTTGCACAACTAGACCCCAAGGGGAACATGTGTTCCAAATTTGAGAAAGATCCATGCAGCAGTTCCTGAGAAATCGCGATAACAATGTTTCATGGGGAAATCTAATATAGCCGCCTTGTGGCCATATTGGATTTTCGAATCGGACCAGAAAAGGTGTCTTGCACAACTAGACCCTAAGGTGAACCTGTGTACCAAGTTTGAGAAAGATCCATCCAGCACTTCCTGAGAAA
>JAVTVY010032467.1:0-13671 GCA_036873755.1 Hanleya hanleyi
TCTTCTAGCCGTTTGTTGAGAAAGACGATCTGCTCACAGGCTCTCTGAAAGGATGATTCTGCTTTTTCAAGACCAAGACCAGCATACAATTTGGCGTGGTTCTCCATGTCAGGAATTTTGTTCTGGACAATTGGTTGACTTTTCTGTATTGCGAAATGATTGCGATATGATTAAACACGGCCGTCACGGTTTATATAGCCTGGAATCAAAACTGACTTGTGGCAGATGAGTGAGTGCTGACACGACTTTTTTTCAAAACTGATGAGTCGGAAACCTCAACAGTGTGACAAGTATATGCCTATCTTATGTTCGGACAGCATTGAGACAGTATACACCTTAACCCCTGCACATAATGACGAGATGATTGTAATCATTAACTTGTGATCAGACAAAGGGCTAATCACGATCTGATTATTGTGAGTGACAGAGGAGAATCATTAAACAAATAATTTACAATTCTATCAAATGGCACTTTATTAGGTTGGTTTATACTGTGGCAAATCGCCCTGACATATTATTTTGAGAAATCGTATGGATGCTATGTTCTTTGCTACAATTTCCGCTTTTTTGCATCATTTCGCACTATATGTGCGGATACTCTATAACGACACGACCGAAACTACGAATTTTCTGTAATAAGCACAAATACGCTTTCGGTTTTTAAAAGACTACAATATGCCTGCATCCGAAGCACACGTTTTCAAGTATAATTGCGCAATTTGCTTCACCGTCTCCGAAAAGAGAACTTGCGGTAGATACATTTATATGGGCTTCCGGTCTGTGCAGTTGCGCATAAACCGCGAACTTGCGGTGGCTACAATTTAGATATGACTCTACCGGTCTGTGCAGTTCCGCATAAAAAATCGAATATGATAAGTTATTACATAATTACCCAGCAAGTTATTTCATATTTATTAAATGCACGACAAATAAAACTATTGGCCCGATCTATCTCAAAAGAAAATATCACCCAATCAAGACTGTCTCAAACTTGCGCTCCGTGACTCCATCTTCCATACACAAATCGCTCTGAAAGTTACGTAGAATTTGGAAGATTTGCGATATCTGTGTTGCATGCATGTGCATTAAGTCTATACACTCTAAGCTCAGAAGGTGTAGAAAAGGTGCAAAAAAGGTGTAAATCAAACGTTTACACCTTCTGGGTTCATGTTTACACCTTTAGGGGGTGTAAACAAGGTGTAGGAAAGGTGCAAATGTATGAAGATTGATTCTAACCCCGATTTTACACCCGTAAAGGTGTAAATTTATTAAAAGGTGTTAAAAAGGTGTAAATATTTAATTTTCCATACACATTTGGAACTTAATTTCTATGTTGAGGAAATGTATTTCCTTGTCATGCTTACGATAAACCATCAAAATTTTCAAGCACCCCAACTTTCTACACAAAATTAAATCAATGGATCTAACAATTTGACCAGTGTCCCTAACATTTGAGCAAAAAATCCAACGGAAATATTATTAAAAAAACGAGCTGCAGACCATAAGATTCAATCCCCCAGTCGATTTTACGAGGGAGTGAAAATTGAACAGGCGATCTAGTGTTCTCACTCAAGGTTGAGCCCAAGACTACAGGGCGCGGAGAGGGGAGGGGTGGCGTTCTGGGAATTTGAATATCAAGTATATAAAAAACACGTTGTTTGTCGACCAATGTAAGAAGTTATCAGATCGATATCTACAGTTCTGATAACTGCTTAGCTATCAGATAAAGTGATTTTCAACTTCATTTCAATGGGGGATTTGCACAATATGCAGTGAATACAACGGAAGCTGTACAAATTATAGGCTATGATTGACCCACTGATTGAGACAGGAAGGTGTGAAATGGACTAAACGGTTCGAAGTGATAATCATGACAGCTTGTTGTGCATGTTACTCATTAACAATTGTGCGATTATCGTCACAAATTATTACTTGATAAAGTAATGGTTACCATCCTGTCCGGAAACGACTCCTTTTAACACACCATAATCATAATCCGCGGCCTGCCATTATCTCATATCTCTTTGACGCTAACGCAAAGGTTTGGTTAAACTATACATATCGGTGATGATTCTATTGCTCAATTAGTTATTGAGTTTATTCTGCAATGCCTAACAATATATGCATCGCTTCTATTGTTCATGAATTTGTAAATAAGCATGGCTTCGCTTCTCATGCTGTCCACCATTTCCAATATAAGCCGACGCGATATTACTTCAAAACAAACTTCCATTACGATAAATTGCACACAGCCGTTTTTCACGTCGCTCGTTCTATGCATCGAAGTGGACTTTTTGCGAGATGGCGACTTGCCTGCTGTTGATCGGTGAGAACCGAAAGAAAATCGCTTGACCTTTTGCAACTCCCAGCCTGTCGGACCTTAAAGATCACATTTCACAGAATGCTACCTTAGCTGATCTAATTGGCATTAACGACGTAACCCTCCAGGTAAATATGTCATATTTTTTAATATTTGTACAATATAATTGCCCCTGTGAACCCAGGTCGGAGAAGGGAGATACATGTAAACAGGTATTTAGAGGGTGAAGAAAATGTTACATCTTACAGATAATTTATACCGGAGAATATATTTTTTATACTGTCGGAATCAGTTATCGAAACATAGTTTTAACTGAGCTAAACTTGTGACTCGATTGAGTATTTTCTTTTGCTCACGGTGTTTCATTCACCTTCTGTCAACAGAACAGAACAAGCTCGAAACTTTGTCGAATTAACATACATGCGAAAAATACGGTGCTATGATAACATACACTTTTGCCAAATTTGATTAATATAATCTGTTCAGACAGATTGTTTGACCCTTAATAATATAGACGCTTAAAAATATAGAAATTCTATTTGAATGTCATCAATAGAAGGCCCCAAAATGAGATAGAAACGAGTCAGACCTTGTTAGCCTGGTGCCCCGATTATGTAAGTGCTTGTTACCTATACCATTGTGTTCGGGAACCAGGTTATAAATGATACTAGTCAATGCGCATGCGTACAAGGATCACGTGGGAGAAAATGGAGGGCGGTTTGATTTTCTTCGGGTAAGTCTTGTTTCAAACTTTTGCGAAATCGTGACGATTTAACCCACTATATTCGCACATATTTGTTAATATTATCTTCGTTAGATAGGAGTGCAACTACCTCGAACACGTCACTGTTGGAAATGTGCTCCAAAATGCTCAGCTCACATAAAAAGTTGGAGTTCATTTGCCTGAATGCGAATCCAATATGGCGGCATAAATTTATTCAATGATAGCTTTGCTCAGTTTAATGCAGTATACTAATAGTGAATTTTGGTACACAGTGTAATAGGAATAGTAAATAACGCCCAGTGGAACACATGGATCACCATGGAACGATATGCTTGGGATATTTTGAGGTACTATTTACCCTTATACATATAATTTTATTAATATGAAAGCAGAATTATATGATGTTTAGAACAACATGCAGGCTTCAAAACCTTACCGCTATATATACCGACCTGGCCATATCGGTACTCCCTGGGACGTCCCTGGTGGGACTCCTATACATAATGCGAGGGATTATAGGGCTCATGTCATACACAGTTTGATATCTGACCCGAGGGGCCGATTTGTCGGGGCCAGGTGAGATATAATAGCGGAACGTAAGCTTGGATATTTTTTGAGAATGCCTCTGTGAGTTTGGTAGGTCCGCCTCTCGGATCATGAGCTTTGATATCCCCTGAAGAACCCCGAGGAGACAACTCCTTTACTGTTAAGGACAAGGCTTGTGTTTTGGTAGTGATTAAATATTGATTTTTCGGACACTTGGGGAAAATACAATACAGTAATACAGTCGGCACTGGACAGGCAGCTCATATCAGACGAATGATTTAATGAAGTTACTGACGTGAAATATAGTTCAATCTTTTAGAAATATTATCGATGTATTATGTATGTATTATTGTGTCCTCCAATATTTTGGGAAAAGGTCTAGAACCATCGCAAAAAGAATGTGAAAATTACTTCACTTGTCCGTTTTTTATTTAATTGTTCAGTCGCGAAGTCTCCGTCTGGGTCTAACTACGGGGAGTAGTCGTATATATTTATTAACACCGCCGAAATAACCGGACCCTGGCGAGGCTAGACGATCGACCGTGCGTCTTTATAATCCGATTAGCCTAATTCAGCCCACCGTTTACAGCAGGCAAAACATACATTTACTCTTTGTTTCTGTGTATATTTCCAGTTAATAAAAATGGAACTTTAATGCATAAAGTGATAAGTATCATTTACATTGTGAGATTGACATTTCAAAACATAAATTTACTCTTTGTTTCTGTGTATATTTCCAGTTAATAAAAATGGAACTTTAATATATAAGGTGATAAGTATCATTTACATTGTGAGATTGACATTTCAAAACATAAATTTACTATTGGTTTCTGTGTATATTTCCAGTTAATAAAAATGGAACTTTAATGTATAAGACGATAAGAAATATAATGATTATCTAATTATTAAAGCTATTCGTGGTTAAAAAAACCTTTTTGGTCAGATATTGGAAGATGATACACAAATTCATAAAGAGCCTTCTAAAACTGAATGGGTTTCTAACAACATAATACTAATTGGATTTGTTTTCTTCTGTTTCCAGTTATTAAGAGACTTTGACACACTTGTGGGGAAGGACATTGATAAAGAGTTCCTTAATTGGAAGCATGAAGAAATACACGTCAGCAGTGTTCAACGTATTGGCTTCAAAACAACAACAGGAGGATTTAAGGACGCTGAAGGAAAATCCGTCATTGGAAGAAGATGATAAAAAGTGTGAGTATTTTGCAAACCTGCAAAAATGCAGTAATCTATTGATCGGCATGATTTTCACTTGGATGGGCAGGACATAATGCAGATTAAGTTTGACATGAATTATTTGGAAGGTATATATATTATGAATCGACCAACCAGTTCGTAGATGTTGGAATACTGGACAAACAATTGTTTGCCAAATAAAAATACCACTTTCTTACACATTTTATCCCTGAATGGGTTGTTTATTGTAATTTAAATCAAAGGAAGATAATTAGCTGAAACTGCCTTCTTTCAACCATTGAATGCAAAAGAAATGACCGGGGCGGGGAGGCTGGATGGAACTGTCAAGATGTATTTTTAATCATTTAATTTAATATGGATTCTTTTTCTCATACAGATCAACTGGCCATTGCCGTGGTGCCAGTCATTGTGGGCCATTTCAAGGAAGACCTAACCATGCTGATCCAAAAGAAGTAAGTGAATAATTCTTCACGAGTGTAATCGATATAGTTCCTGATGCTAATCACATAGATCTAACATACAACGTCGATGAGTATACAAGTAAGAACTTTAGGGCATTGAAGGCGGAAACTGCATTTCTTCTCTTTTCTCCTATATTACTTGTATGAATATATATAACTTAGTAATGAGCGACGCTGGTTCGAATTGGAATTTGGCCTGGTTTGATATTTCTTAAACCTGTCTAGCGTACAAACTGACACCTACCTGTACACACGATATGATTTATTACTACATCCGCAGGCAGAATAAAAGGTTTTTGGACATTCAACGTATAATTCAGAAGACTCAATGGTCATGATGGTAAAAGATTATGATTGAACAATACTACCAATCCCATATGCTTATATATCTTTTATGTTACTTTCAGGTAACTCCAGGACACCAATTATTGTCCACCAGGGTTCCAATATGGAGACCGCGGATACCATCTCTGTCTATGTGGAGAAGCAGAATCTTTTGGATACGACGGATCTCCTGCTGGGATTGAAATGCCTGCTCGTCGCATAGTGGTTTTTTAATATACGCTACAACGTGAAAGTTATAAACAACTCCTTGACATAACTCGAACTGCCTTTTCTGAAGTTGTCCTATACACGGCCAAGACCTACCGTTACCAGGACGGTGACAAAGTTACAGGAGCAGTAAGAGCTACTTCTCACTTATAGAAAAACATTTTTGAACCATGACTCTTTATCATACTTATGTAAGTGTTTCATTAACTTTTAAAGTGGGTGGCAATTCACCAAAGTAGCAGGCAATTCTTATGGCATTTAACATTGAGTAATACAGACAACTGAGAAAAGTAGGTGGCTGCCCTGTTGAAAGTAGTCCCAAAAATTGTCGCCTTCTAATAAAACCCGTTATGAACATTCGGACACATATTAATGTGTATATTTTACTGCTTGTCCCCCCCCCCTCCTCAACTCCCAATCAAGTGCCATTGCCCTTTTTGTTACCTGTTAAACCCTACTCTCTGAGAGTTTTTGATTTTCGGTCTCAGAGGCCAGGACACCCCAGCAGGTTATGTACAAAAGCATTCCATGACAGTTATCCTCACTCCACTCCACCCTCCCCCCCAAACAACTCCCCCCACCCAGTGTCATTGCCATTTTTGTTACCTGTAATACCCTACTCTCAAAGTTTTCGATTTTCGGTCACAGACTGTAGGCGGGTGAAAGTTGGAGGCATAAGTGACATGAACATAACGTGCTCAATTTAGTGTGGGTTGGGATGCTTGTATTTTTAATCGTTTGAACTTTGTGCTTTCAGGGATTGAGAGTGAACTATGATATCAGGGAGGGCTAACATGAAAAGACCAATGTAAATGTGTTTTTTGTGATTTCCTTAATAAAATATATCATACATATATTTTGTGTTAATGTTGTTATTGTGTACCTCGAACAAGAGCCATTACTGGGTGGTACGAACACCACTAATTCTCACTAAAAAGGTGCAAATTAACACCTTTTGAAGGTGTAATTCTCACGAAATGGGTGTGTTTTAACACCCCTGAAAGATGGAATCATCTCCAGAAGGTGTATTTTAACACCTCTATAAGGTTTAAATGCGGCCAAAAGGTGTAAATAAACACCCAAGAGGGTGTAATCTCAGTCAAAAGGTGTAATTCTTAATAATAAGGTGTGATTTAGCACCCCTGGAAGATGGAATGATCACCAGAAGGTGTGTTTTAGCACCCCTAGATGATTCAAATTTGCCTAAAAGGTGTGAATGAGCACCCAAAGAAGGTGTAATTGTGTTGAAAAGGTGTAAATTAACACCACTGAAAGGTTTAGTGTGGTCAAAAGGTGTAAATAAACACCCCTGGGTTCCCCCAAAATATGCTTATAAATTTGTCTGGAAGGTGCAAATTTTATTCAGAAGGTGTGAATGAACACCCATGGAAGGTGTAATGTGAGCAAAAAAGGTGTAACTTGACACCTTTTCGCGAAGGTGTAAATTTACACCTTTCGGAGAGGGTGTTAATTCACACCCAAAAGGGTGTTAGCCCTGGGACAAGCCATTTACACCCCGTAGAGGTGTAATTTACACCTTCTGGGCTAAGTGTGTAACGTGCTATCCCATGTTTGACTTACAAGTTGAGGTCCTGGCCATACTCCAATGGCGGATATGATCGGTGACGTACCGGTTCATCAAGGTCTTCACCCACCTTCGATCTCTGTAAAAGACATAAGCTTGGCTCAATGGTCTTTGAATAACCGTTTTACAGAAGTTAAGATTCCTATGTAACTTGTGAGAAATCAAAGATTGACTCTGATGGGAACCGAACGCACATCGCCTATGACACCAACCGCCTGGCCATACAGGACAGGCGCTCTACCCAGCACAGTCACATCGCCTATGACACCAACCGCCGGGCCATACAGGACAGGCGCTCTAACCAGCAGGGTCACATCGCTTTCCACAAGTATGCCGGAGAGGTCGTGTAACCGGCTTGATATAACGGTGACCTGTGACTCGGCGGTGTTGTTTTTCCAGATTCCTGGTCCTGAAGTAACACAATATTACGTATGTAATAACGGACGCCGTATATACAGAGGCCCGGCCTGTATGGGGTTAGTGGCCACCAGCGTTTTGCGGGTGACTTCATCCAATCGTGTTTAATGGGATTTTTGCTCAAGACATTGCAGAAGACCACATGAAATGCTAGTTGTGACATTTGATTAGCCTAGCCAAATGGGCGAAAATCGAAGAAATAGAAGTAGCAAATGTTTTGCCCCACCATTCACTTTAAGGTTCTACCATCTTCACATGACACCGCTTCCCCCTCCCCCGAGGTCTGCCTCGGGGCGGGAAGGCTTCCACGTCCAAGCTGTATGTAAAATCGGGTTAGGATATTCGAAACAGAATTCTACTGGCTGCTCTGATGACACACACTTTGGTAAGGCTGCTGATCGAACGCCCCACTGAGATCACCGCGTTGATTAACCTTACCAGGCCTGGGGCGTTTTGCGAAGTTCCAAAGTGGACGCCAAAGAATGTACAGTGCCTCAAGATGTCCGGTTCCTATCTTCTAACCAAGCTAGGACATATTTCTCCACATTACCAGCTAATGACGGACACTTATTCCTAAAGAAAAGGATTTGAGAAAGGACACCAATCTGCAGGACATTCTTAGCCATCGTGCTGATACCCAGGCCTGTGGGGTGGCGGGGAGAGGGATGTTCTCTGTTTATTCCTACGGGGGCTAAAACTTCCCACAATAATGTATCTTGATTGGAGCGATATGCAAGACAGGTATGTAACATATGAAGCCTTTTCTCCGGAATACTAAACTTGGGAAAAAAATTTCTGTGAAATAAAATAAACTTGGGCACTGTTATGAATAAAAAGGCAAAACTTGTGACGTCAAACGACAAATACTGAACTTTTCAGTTACAATCTCTTGGTCTGCATTTTGAATTTATCTATGATCTTTTACTCGGAGGCGGATGCAAGTAGGCTCAAAATCACCCCATCAACACGAATTGGTGTTTAAAACGATACAATTTTCTGCTGATATGTAGATTTCAACACGAAGTGTTGTTGATTCCAACACTAAATGTTTGTGTTAAGCCATTTTAACACCAAACTGTGTTAAAATTAACACAGTTTTATTGGCAGTGGAATGTGATAGGCTGTCAGTCACGGTTTCTTATACATTATTGTCATTTTGTAGATAGTGTAGAATGTTTGGTGAAGAGAAGGTGGGTCGCCTACAATATGGTGGCCGATAAGGGACATCGCTAGGTATGTGGTTTGGTAACACGAAGGCAGGATGCGAAGCGCGAAGGCAGGATGCGAAGCGCGAAGTCCAAACACGAAGGCAGGATGCGAAGTGCGAAGGCAGGATGCGAAGCGCGAAGGCAGGATGCGAAGCGCGAAGTCCAAACACGATTTCGCGCTTCGCATCCTGCCTTCGCGCTTCGCATCCTGCCTTCGTGTTTGAACTTCGCGCTTCGCATCCTGCCTTCGTGTTTGAACTTCGCGCTTCGCATCCTTCCTTCGCGCTTCGCATCCTGCCTTCGTGTTTGAACTTCGCGCTTCGCATCCTGCCTTCGCGCTTCGCATCCTGCCTTCGTGTTTGGACTTCGCGCTTCGCATCCTGCCTTCGCGCTTCGCATCCTGCCTTCGTGTTTGAACTTCGCGCTTCGCATCCTGCCTTCGCGCTTCACATCCTGGCTTCGTGTTTGGACTTCGCGCTTCGCATCCTGCCTTCGCGCTTCGCATCCTGCCTTCGTGTTTGGGCTTCGCGCTTCGCATCCTGCCTTCGTGTTACCACCAAGTTGAAATTTTCCAGTGTTCTTAATGCTGAGAGATTTTGTTACCGACAACTGATTGATTTAGTCAAATTTATTATCAAGGCTGGGGATTTAAAAAATTTGATCCTTTATTTTTTTCCTGTTTAGTTTTAATTTTGCGTCCAACTTCATTTGTCGTCCTCCATATTTTGTAATCATATTCTGGTCCTGTGATACAATTATATATCCCTGTTGAAGACATTTTGGTGAATGTCACAACGTTGGTGTTACAATATACTATCCGGTTGACCAGATTTATTCGTTATTTCTTCTATTTCACTTCCCGGATGACTCAAAATATCCATTCCTATATATATACCAGTATTTAATATGTTAAGTTTCTGTGATACAGTATGATATGTAATACTATTATGCTTGGTTTCTGTGAAACATTTATTGTATGTTTTGCAATATTATGTAAAATTTCCGACCATATTATTATTGTATAGCATATGTCGTGATTGATATGAAGAATTTCCGACGATATATCCGACGTTAAAATATTGACGGATGACGCTGTCTTCAATAAAATCGAGCATAAATGAACTATGCTTTGAATCAAGAAAATCAGCGATTTTGACTGTATCGAGTGACGAAATGGTTCCGGTAATAAAGAAAGACTGGTCTTGTACTCGTGTATCTAAGCATATACAGACTTTATTCTTCATGTAAACCATCCCGACGAGAAAGGCGACTATACTCTGATCTCGGCATTGGTAAATAAAATAATTCAAATGGCGGCCTGGCCTCGCTTTCATCGGGTCATGCGCAGTGGCACTTGTTTTGACTTCGCGTTTCGCATCCTGCCTTCGTGTTTGGACTTCGCGCTTCGCATCCTGGCTTCGCACTTCGCATCCTGCCTTCGTGTTTGAACTTCGCGCTTCGCATCCTGCCTTCGCGCTTCGCATCCTGCCTTCGTGTTTGGACTTCGCGCTTCGCATCCTGCCTTCGCGCTTCGCATCCTGCCTTCGTGTTTGAACTTCGCGCTTCGCATCCTGCCTTCGCGCTTCGCATCCTGCCTTCGTGTTTGGACTTCGTACTTCGCATCCTGCCTTCGCACTTCGCATCCTGGCTTCGTGTTTGGACTTCGCGCTTCGCATCCTGCCTTCGTGTTATAAAACCACATACCTGAAACAATGCAGCGATGTCCCTTATCGGCCACCATACCTACACCCCCTCCCAAGTCTGCATGGTGAGGTTATATCAGTGTATGTCTGAGCTGGAAAGGAGATGGTATTGTAAGGCGGGGTTTTTGCCCACAGCCAGCCGACTCATAGGAATGTACATTTCTTCTCTCCATCTGTCAATCACGATGCAATGTACAGCTTGTCGTCGGCGGCAACTGTCAATCAACGGGCTGAATGTTACGGTGAACCATGTAATGATAGCTTCACATATTTTCGATACCAAGGCGTTATTACTTCATCACGTTGCAGTCTATTTTACATGCACATATTGGAGAATAAATACACAATTTAGGCGAATATATATTCGACTAAATTGTGTATTTATTCTCCAATATGTGCATGTAAAATATATGCCTTGTAACAGCGAGCGCCTGATGGTTCGATTTCAACGTTTGACTAGCCCGTAATGTCCACACGGTATCTTGTCATCGGTAAACAATATTTATTTTACTTTTAATTGGTTCGTACTGATAGACTGAAATCATATTTCAGATATACTGAATGCAATTTCTTTTCACGAAAATGAGAAGGATTGAAATAACTTGTCGACGTCACACATGTTGCTCTCCTGGGATTCGAACTCGGTAAAAGAAAATTTCGAGGCGCTTGTGACCCAACGTGCGTATCCACTACACCACGACATACGAACAACTGCAGCAGGCTATTTTGTCACTTTAATCTACTTAAGAAAACTTCAAACGTTATGATTCATAACTTTTCATTTTTTAGTATGAAGGACTCCTTGGACCAAAAAGATTTTCCAGCAGTGGGGATATAATGCAACCGCACAACACCAGGTTAAATGGCGTTTTGGTCCAAGAGGTCCTTCGCGTCTAAATGCGTGTCTGAAGGACTCTATGTAGACCCTTTTTTCACGAAATAGCACAAGCTGTGGATTTCAGTTCCATGTCATAACTATAATCATAACGCAATCGCGCTAAAACTTTCACATATTGTGTACTTATATTTTCTCTTGCCGTTACATTAAAACACAAGTATTTTTAGGACATTTTATTTTTTCGATTTCAACCGCACCACGTATGGGCCAAAATCCCGCCTTATCGTACCATCACCTTGTCGTCTCGGGTATATGGTACCTGTAACAACTGCACATGTTACACGTTGATAGAATATATCATAGAGTATATATATTAGCTACATGAGCCATCATCGCCACTTAACGGAAGTGGTAGACGGTCCTATACAACAAGTCACAAGAAGTTTACAGGCATCAGTAGTAAAGGACCCAGAGAAAGCTAATGAATTAAGATAACAAAAATGCTACATTTCTTACCCTAAAACAACATGTAACAGCGTCCATAAATTTCCTAAATACACCTTTCTTCTTTGCAGCCCGTTTCTCCTTTCTTCGACCCATTTCACTTCTATATCCTCGCCGGCAAAACAATACAATTCGCTCCTAAATGACTGGGGATGAACTTTTCTCAACTGATGACTTTGACGTCTGTGACGTCATAATTAGCTGGATGAATAAAAACGAGGTTGTGTTTTACGTCACGTCATTTGTCGTCCCTCCTCGTCAGAAATGCATGACGTCACATGCGTTAATTGCCACTTCATCAGGATGCATTCCAACGATAAACAATGGGTGGGCCCATCGATAGTTAAGCAACCTTTATCACAAAGCCGTTTTATCTGTATAAGAGCATGCTTTTACCATACTTTTAGACAGCAAGATAGGAATTTACTCAAAAAGATTTTAAAAATTATCAATCCCCGGTAAATTCACTTCAACTTTACTGGAAAATCCCTATCAAAAGTAGGAAAAAATAAGTCATGTTCGGTCCACTTTCCATAGAAATTTGTAATTTGTGATTTACGTAAAATACTGATCAGTCGTCTTCTCCGTGTCCGGGATGTTAACCCGCCAGTTTGTGCCCAATCCGTGAAAGAACCACTTCAGCCAACACACAAGTTTCCCTACTATCTACCACACTGTAGTAATATACCACCTGATAACCCAACGGCCCCGCGATGGGCGGGGTGGGGATGATATTCGGAAGTATGTGCATTCACCTTTAAAGAGAAAACCAACAGGAGGAATTCGGGCCAACCTGTAACCATCTGGGTCATCTATACGCGGTAAGACTGACTCTGGGGTCGGACCACTGATACAATTTATGTTGGCGGCAATGTTAAAAACTGGTAACGTATTTGCATCTCCTCGATTCATTAATTAAGTCTAGACTCTCATATTTCGGCAAGAAGTACTTTTATTCAAGTGCTACAACCAGACAGGCTTCTTGACGGAGGTCGCCCATCGAAATTTTGAGTTATGGGCGCTCGTGCAAATGACGTCGTAATTTTGGCTTTTTTCTCTGCTTTCAGAAAGCGGTGCACAGGCACCCAAATAGTCCCTCTTACACTCTCAATTACATGTTTAGCGTTAGAACACTAAAAGCGAGGTTCTGTTTGAGCACACGTTCCGGCCTAATCGCGTTTAGGCTGTGAACACATGGAGTTTAGGTTATAAACGCATAGACGTTTAGGAT
This sequence comes from Hanleya hanleyi, assembly GCA_036873755.1. Lineage (NCBI taxonomy): Eukaryota > Metazoa > Mollusca > Polyplacophora > Lepidopleurida > Hanleyidae > Hanleya > Hanleya hanleyi. The sequence goes on from JAVTVY010032467.1 coordinate 13,308, forward strand.
TTAAACCGATGTGTTTAGATTTAAAAGACCTATGTGTTTATAACCTAAACGTCTATGCGTTTATAACCTAAACTCCATGTGTTCACAGCCTAAACGCGATTAGGCCGGAACGTGTGCTCAAACAGAACCTCGCTTTTAGTGTTCTAACGCTAAACATGTAATTGAGAGTGTAGCAACTCCTTATCAGGCCTTGTGTTAAAATCAAACTCACAGCGGAACCAAACACATATCATACTCCAATCACCTACCACTGGCCTTCAATTATTCCTCGCAACAGAGACTGGAAAAAATATTGAAAACAATTCACGTCTTGGGCAGAGGTTGCCTAAAGGGCTTAACGGATCGGGACTATTTTTAATAGTGG
>JAVTVY010032468.1:0-14384 GCA_036873755.1 Hanleya hanleyi
CAGGCAAGACTGGATTTTTCCCTAGTATCCATTGGTATTTTTAGCAAAATAGTTGAACCTAAGATAATGCAAGGATATAGGAGAGAGAGAGAATTAAGGTTTAACGTCGCATTCAGCAATATTTCAGCTATATAGCGACGATCAAACAAACAAGGATATAGAACAGATCATTCGGCTATTACAATAAAATACATTTCGGATAAAACAAGAGGTCCTGGCTATTGGAAGATTAATAAAAGAGAGAGAGAATTAAGGTTTAACGTCGCATGCAGCAATATTTCAGCTGGAACATGAATAATTCTCTTTAAGCAGTATATAGACTTAATCAACTCTGTCATCCTTGAAAACATTATTATGCTGAGGTAGAGACCATACGAGAAATACCCTTTGACCAACTTAAACTGACGATATCTGAGCAGATATTTCTGGAAGTCCTGCTACCTGAAATTAGAGGGAAAACAATTTCTCATTCATTCTGAAAAAGTGAAAACTGGCTCGTAAGCTGACAGAAGAATTGAAAAACAAATATTAGGCTGAGAACGGAAATAGACAATGCTTTGATGGATGATGACCAAGTAAATAAACTTCTGGAATTAAAACAATCTCTAGAAAAGCTTAAAGCCGAGAAAATGATTGGAGTTATGATTAGATCAAGAGCTAGATGATACGATTTAGGCGAAAAGCCCACTAAATATTTTTGCGGTCTAGAGAAGAGAAACTTTCAGTGTAAAATTATAAACAAATTAATTACAGAGTCTGGAGAACTAACTGACCAAAATCAAATTATAGAAGAACAAACGATTTTTTACGAGTCTCTGTACAGTTTTAAAGAAGTCGGCACAGGAGACAGGAGTGAAACTAAGTCCGCCTCCTCAGAAGGACAAATCACTCTAGCTGAGCTTTCATAAGCGGTTCAAAGCATGAAAAATAACAAGGTCAGGATGGTTTTTCAGTTTGAATTCTTCAAGGTTTTCAGGAAGGACTTGGGGCCATTTGTCTTGCGGTCGATTAATGAGGCCTATCCCAGTGGTCAGCTATCCATAAGTCAGAAAAGGGGGATAATAACCTGTTTATTGAAGCCTAGCAAAGATCGCCGTTTTATGAAGAGAGAGAGCCCAATTACCCTCCTTAGCGTCATTTACAAAATGGCATCGACCTGTATATAGCAAACCGAATAAAGTCTGTACTGAACGAGCTCATACATGAAGACCAAACGGGGTTGATGAAAGGAAGATACATTGGAGAAAATACCCGATTATTGTACGATATTTTATTTCAAACTAAGGAAAATAATATGCCCGCTATGATATTACTCGTAGACTTCGAAAAGGCGTTCGACACAATTTCGGTAGATTTCTTGAAAAGAACTTTAGACTTTTCGGATTTGGAAACTCGGTCAAGCGTTGGATAGGAACATTTTATTCGGACATACTCGCTTGTGTTATACAGAATGGTCACGTCTCGGAAAGGTTCCAGGTTAAACGAGGCTGTCGACAGGGCGATCCAATTGCCCCTTACCTGTTCATATTGTGTGCAGAAATATTACGAAAACTTGTATGGGATAACCCTGATATCAAAGGTATAAATTTAGGGGGGAGGAATATAAAAATTAGCCAGTATGCGGAGGACACGACGTTTTTCTTAGATGGGACGGACTTATCACTGAGGGCTGTATTAAATACACTGCATCTCTTTTTTGGCGCCTCTGGTCTAAGAATAAATATAGATAAATCCCATGCCATTTGGATAGGTAGTATGGCAGGGTATATGGTTAGGTTATGTGCAGATGCTCACTTAAATTGAAATCCTGAATATTTTACAGCTTTAAGCATTACGTTCCCAGCAAATCTTGTCGGAATTAATGAGTTAAATTTCCGTAAAAAAATACACGATATTAAACGAACACTAGAGAGTTGGAATAATACTTTGAGGAAAATAGAAGTCATTAAAACAATCGCAATTTCGAAAATTACTCACTTGTTTATTGCTTTGCCTGATCCAGGTAATGTCTTGATAAAAGAAACGAATATCATCGTTTTTAGTTTCTTATAGAATAACGCCCCAGACAAAATTAAGAGGAAAATAATTGTGAAAGATTATAAAGATGGCCGATTGCGGATGCTAGACATCCTCTCGTTTATAAGATCTCTGGAACTATCTTGGCTGAGAAGATACTACAGCTCGGACGAATGGCCTATCTGCCTAAATAAATCGCTCAACAACTCTGGGTGTTTTCTTTAGGAGTTCTACAGTTAGAAGAGATAATAAAAATCACCATGAATCCATTTTTGAAAATTGTTTTTTCATCATGGAAACATTTTATACTGAAGGAAAAGTTGTAATGAAATTTTGAATCAGCCAGTCTGCTTTAATCATCATATGAAAGGTGTATTTTTTGTGTCACATTGGTATAAACAAGGCATAGTTTTTCTGAAAGATATAGGTCACGACGGAAAAATATTATGTTTTGATACTATCTAAACTAATTTCATATTCGAGGTAATGTACTAGATTACAAACGACTGATATTCAATATTCCTAAGAGTTGGTTGGAGAAGTTAGAAAAGTATGTCAGAACTTCGAGTGATATTTGTACTCCTGGTATCTTGCCATGTGTTAACAAATTAATTTGTGTTGCTAAAGGATGCAGGCCACAGTACGATGTGTTTGTGCGTAACGATGCCTTCTCTTTGTCTCGGGCAAAATGGGAGGCTATCCTGTGTACCGATCTGGATTGGAAGTTCATATATTCAGTACCGAAAAAAAGTAATACTAATATTCAACTTCAAGACTTCCAGTTCAGATTGGTAGACAGATACCTTACTACAAACACTCTTCTCGCCAAAATTGTGAACAAGACAAAGAGACCATAACACACTTCTTTACAGAATGTATTTATGTAAAGAGAATCTGGACAGAGCTCTGGTAATGGTTTGCAAATGAAACCGGTAGAGCCGTGGAAATATCGCCCATGGATATTCTGTTTGGCATGCCTGTAAAGTTTAACTTGGAAAACGATATAGTTATCTTAACAAAGAAATACATTTATAAGTCAGGGTGCTTGGGCTCTAAACCAGATTTTTTCGGTTTGAAAAATACAATAAGAAGTAATTATGAGCTGGAAAGATATGTTGCAGTGTGCAGTATGAAGGAGAAAGAATTTGAGAGCAAGTGGTCTCCCTTAACGACTGCCTTCTCTAAGTCAAGGGTTGAATAAGCCGGACAATCAAGGAGCGTGTTTCTATACTGTTGTTACATTGTATCTATGTATGCCACTAACTTGGTTCGAATAGGACTTCTTACACTGCAATTGAACCACAAAAGTTGTAACTTATTGAAACTTCTACTGAATAAAAAAACAAAAAAAACAAAAAAAAACTTATATTTAGACTTCCTTTGTATAAACAGAGGCAATTTGGTCATTTGATATCTTACCATTTATTGACCTGGGACATTTTGGTCAATTACTTTTTACCATTCGACTCTTAGCTCTCCCAACTGGATCAAGCTGTCTGGTCATTATTACCCCAGTGTCACTATTATTTCAGCAGCTACCTTTATAACATGGGCTGCGACTTGAGCTATTTTATTGCTCTTATTTACTCGATTGTGAGATAAGGACGGTGAAGATTTTTATATCTGTGTCGTCATTAACTGTCCATGGTGGACGTTAAACGCCAAAAGGGTTGATACCCTAATTGTAATAGCCAAATGCCTCGTCATCTAATTACTGACGCGCATGAATGGATTAACGAGATTTCCACTGTCCCTATCTATTATCTAGCGAAACCTCAGCTGAGGGAACGGACTTAGTCAAATCAGCGCGGAAAGAACTCTGTTGAGGCTGACTCTAGTCCGACTTTGTGGAGAACGCAGGTGTCCTAAGGTGTGCTCGGCGAGGACAGAAACCTCGCTAGAGTAAAAGGGCAAAACCTCATTTGATTTTGATTTTCTGTACGAATACAGGCCGTGAAAGCGTGGCCTATCGATCCTTTTGATATTAGGAGTTTTAAGCACGAGGTGTCAGAAAAGTTACCACAGGGATAACTGGCTTGCGGCAGCCAAGCGTTCATAGCGACGTTGCTTCATTCAATCAGTCAATCATTCTGTGAAGTTAGTGGTAGCAAGGAAATAGAATTTCGCTGAATAATATTGTATCAGGTCATCAAATGTCTCGCACTCATACATGTGTTTTCATTCGTAATATTCCAAGCCCAAGAATATTTCCACGCCCTCAAGGAAGTGGGACTTATGAGCCAGACGATGAAGAATTACCAGAAATCCGTCTCCACCCTCCTAACTTATCTCCTCGCGTCTACTGATATGTTCACGACGAACAAGCAGCTCCAAGAAGTGACCCACCTACGGGATTTTGTAGCGACCTCGGGCAAGTAGACAAGCCGAGGCGTGGCACGAGAGGAAGTCAGTAAAACGGTCGACCAACAGAAGGCTCCTATCAAGACGTCCGATGATGTTCAGCTGCTATTGAAGGTATGTATATGAATCTTTCTGACTATAGGTTAATTTACACATATATTCAAACTATATATCCAGTTTGCTACTTAACTGTGACAGAATTTACTAGCAGTCAATTCCACAAGGCTGTCAAATAGTTATCGAATTCTTTCTAATCAACCATTTTTTTCTTTACAGGTTAAAGAAGCAGAGTTTTTATCTGCCCTAAATGATAAAAACCCGTAAGATAATTACGTTCTGGTATTGAATTATCTAACCACCCTGCTTGGACTTCGCCATTACCAAAGGAAGTCCGTGGTGAAGAATTTTCTGGTGGAAGAATGGGTTACCGGGCAAGTTGAATTATTTAAGAAATTTACACAGAATATAACGTAATTTCCCATTGAGTACTTACTATATCTTACGATATGAAAAGGTAATTCTTCAGTCAGCTTTCAAAAACGTTATTTCAATCCTGTCAATAAATGTAATATAACAGTGATGTTTTATATTTGTGGAGACACACGGATATTGGACGAAAAAACGTGCACGATTTTTATGTGAAGGAGCATGAAACGGCCAACACGCAGCCTGCCACTTTCTGCTTGAACGAGAAAGAGCTCGAGGTATGTACTCATTTATGTTATGTAACATTGAATGTGATTTAACGGTTGGGACAGTCGATAACCGCCAAATTGTTCACTGCACCGCTGCACAACTTCAATTATTCAATTTAATATTTTATATCGTATTCATACATATTTATATTTTCAGTGGTTCCAAATATATTTCAAGACATTTCGACCCATCTACGCCTCAAAAGAAGGAGCCATGACATCGCACTTTTTCTATCAACATCGGCCAAAAAGATATTATAATCTTTCAAACGACCTGCAGAGATTTCATTCCAAGTAAGTATCTTATTTTATCTCGATAGTGCAAATGTTATTGAAGCAAATATTCTCTCGGAAATACATTCCGTTATAATCTTTTTGATATTATTAACTGGTATTATAACTTGTCTTCTTGTCCATAACTGTTACATTTATCAGTCAATTTACATGAGTTTCTCTCATTATTTTTAGGAACAACGTGCCACACGTCACGATTAGTGACACTAGGATACAGATGGAGACATCGAGGAAGGGATCGAACGTCTCCGGGAGTGATCTCACCCTGGTGGAGGAACCTCTCCGGGAGTGATCTCACCCTGGTCGAGGACTACTTGTCAGATTCCCACTGCGTTGCAGACCGGTTTTATAGCTTGAAAACGCCAATCAACGTCTGCAAGGCCAGGCAACTGGTGAATCGACTCCGGTAATTAAACATTTCAATCGCTCATATGAAAATATAGTATTACAATTTCTAAAATTCTCATTTTTTTCTCTCTAATTTCATTACTAGAAAAATGTATCTCCGATCATCTGTATTACTTATCATAATGATATTCCTAATAATATGCTATTTTTATTAAATTAGGAACGAGTCAAGCCAACCCCAAGCCGACCAGACACCACCTCTACCGAGAGCAGATAATCCACAGCCATCAACGTCTGCCGAGACGGCTGAAGACTCCATCATCCCGACAGAAGCGCCCCCTCCTAAAAGATCAGGATATGTCTAATATTTCATTCATTCATTCTTTTCACTTGTACACAACTATTCAATTTTTAATTACGTTATATTAGCCAGATTACAATATTCACAATATCTAATTCTCAGTTGTATCCAATTATAGCAAGATAATCCTGTGAATGAAGCTAATTATTTTAATAAAGTTGTGATTATTTTCTGTCTGTAGGAAAATCGCTGCTGCTTACGACGATATCAACGCAAAACGCCGGGCGGCCTTTCGCCACCTTCTGGCCGACTACCCAGTGTCGGCCACCGGCAAAGGACCGAAGATTGCAGTGGTCACCAGACTGTACCCCGAGAACGCCAAAAGCCTAAAAAACATGTGGGCGTATGAATAGAAGCAACTCAGAGTACAGCAAGTAATCGGTATGTATTTTAACACATCATTAACTCAAACGCTATGATGAATATGCATATAGTATATCGATAGCCGTTTTGTTATATAATTTAATCAAGCGCGATATACCCTAATCATTCAGTTATTTCGTTGAACCAATGATTTCGTGTTTTATTGCCGTACTAATATTATTTTACTTTTATTTTTACAGATCACTTCAAGGAGGCGCAAACCAACAGAAAAAGAGGCCCAAAAATATTTATCTCACCAAGGCTGGCCTACTAATCTTTCTTCCCTAGTGATGAGCAGGCGGCGACCCGCCTACTCCAATATAGACCAGCAGCCCATGAAGGAAAGCGCCACGAACATCGCCACCCAGTCTTGGCCGGGATTATGTGCCGGCCACCACGAAAAGAGAGGGAAAATCGTCGTTACAACGACACCCTTCGGCAAAGGGACAGTGGTAGTCGATTACCACGGAGAGGAGCTATCCTTCGCCGAAGGGTTAAAACGACAGGAACTGGTGAAAGAGCAGGGTTATATAATGTTTTCCAGGACACATGGACTGGCTATCGACGCGACAAGCGAGAACTGTTCCTGATGTGGTAGTGGCCGCTGAGATCATGTTGAACCAGCGAAGATGGCCGGAAAGTCCCGAAGACCCTCAGCCAATGAAAAGCTAGGAGGCTGAAAAAGGGAGATCGTGGAGTCCATGCTTAAACTCGCCCCAGTCGACCACATCCAGTCGTACTGACAAGAGGTATTATATACAGCAGGAGGGATTTGCAAGAACTATTACACAGGTAAGCCTGCCGCATCTTCTCCCGGACTGAGTGCTACTTCAACTGGTGTCAGAGGGGGAATCAACGGGGGAAGAATCAAGTGGGGAGGAATGGACTGAGTGGGATCTTTCGAATTGGGGGGAAAAATTAATTCATGTACCAGAGTTAGAAGGGGATGTGGGAGGGATAGGAGTAGGTAGGGAGGGAGAAAGTATAATTGGGGAATTAGAAGGAGCTGTGGGGATAGGAGTAGGTAGGGGGGAGGGGGCCTTTGGGGGAATTAGAAGGAGTTGTGGGAGGGATAGGAGTAGGTAGGGGAGGGGAATATTTGGGGAATTAGAGAGAGAGAGAGAGAGAATTAGGGTTTAACGTCGCATTCAGCAATATTTCAGCTATATAGCGACGATCAAACAAAATTCTAAGCTTGGGGAATTAGAAGGGGCTATGGGAGGGGTAGGTGTAGGCAGGGGTAGGGCAGTGACGGTGGAGCATTGGACGGGTCCGGGGTTTGGATGGGAAAGCTGGCAGGCTGCGTACCCTCCACTTGCCTCGGATTCGGCAGTGTCTCCACCGGCGAGGGACACTGGGGACGCCCCTGGGAGTGGACCGAGTCCGGGATCGGGTGGGGAACGCTGGTTGGCTGTTAACCACCTGTCGACCCCGGATTCGGTTGACTCCCAATCTGTAGCTCGGATCAACGCCATCTTCCGAGAGGGGCACCAGTGTCCCTTGTGTACTTGGACCGGCACCCGCCCCAGGAGACATCTGGAGCGAAATCATTTTCCGTTTTGGATGTCCTCCGAGGTGTCGTGCTGGTCCTGTAAAGTCCACCAATCCAGCCTGTGTTTTACGCTAAAACACGGGCTGGAACCAAGACATGAATCCATGGAGGAGTGGGCACTAGGCTGGTCTACCGGAAGTAAACAATGTGTCGTCAGAACAAGGGCCCCCCATCCTTCAACCTGTGAAATGCTGTGAGCAAAATTCGACCAAAATAAAATAAACGTTTCTGTGTCGTGCGAAAACATGTATTCATGAGTGCATTTGGAAGGGAGATGCTCACCTTTAATGCCAGGATTGCTGTGGATTGACACAAATACGTCCTCCTCGCTGATGCGGCCATTTTGAATCTAAGGAAATTGCGTTCACGGCGCATGCGTCAAATTGTCCACCAATTCGTACCACTTTAAGTCCAAATAATTAAATTGGGTATATTTATAACATTCCATTTGCACGAACGGAAAAATTATAATTGAAAAATCACAATAAATATGTAGAATTTGTAGTGCATGAAGCTAGTGTGTGGCGATCCGCTTCCGCAAACGGCCGTCAGTTATGAGAACGGTATGACATCGATTTTACCGCCTGTTGCTTAGTGACCTACAAACTGCCGTCAATGTGTCGGGAAAATCTTTCTGTTCGTGGTCAGTGCTTGGTAAGTTGGTTTACCGTTCCTTATGTTTGAAATATTTCCTTGCAAATGAATACGATACTCCTCCATGTAGTAGCTCTGCACGTATAAATGTAGTAGCTCTGTGTGTAAATGCCGTTTTGGTGAAATTGGGCAGCTTTTCTAAATATTTAGTACAACGAGGGTCTACACGTGTGTACCCGAGAAACGAAATGCTGGTAACAGTTAAGGGGAGATAATTGTGTATTATCTCCACATATGTGTTCCTTCAATCTGCTTGATCATATTTGAGTTTTTATTCGTTCTTTATGGAATTAAACATTCAGGCCAAGCCAGTGTTGACAACATATAAATGGGTCTGTTTAGAAAAAATCAATATACCTCAAATGATGACTTTCGTAGTGGTAATGGTATATATGGCTTCTTGTTAACAGTTTGCATGAAAAATTATTTAAAACTTTTTTTTCAACTTTGCCATCTAATATTGGTGCACCAAATCCAAATCTTAAAAACCGATCACTTCAAATACCTTGCAATAAGGATATATCAGGATTTTATGAAGTTAGTTAGCAAAGATGATCTTTCAAATTTTTTCGGGTATTGTCATCGTCATGTACGTCCGTCTGTCAGTCATAGATTTCTGATTACCAAGATACCTTTAGAACGACTTACCTGAGGCACACCAAACTTGCCGTGCACATCCATATGCTCATGACCCAGAACCCTATTGAATCTGAACCCGATTGGGTAGAATATTTGTCCCTCGACCGTTTGGTGTTCCTGACGTGTTCAAAGAAGTATTGTTCAAATTCAACACATTATGAATGGCTGGCGCCCAGAGTCGAGGGGTTTTCAGATGCGCAGCTTCGTATTTTTTCATATAACCGGAAATTTGCATAATATGAAAAGTTTCAGAGTTACGTTTTTCTGAATTGAATATTTCAAATATACCTTGTAGCTGGGTAAGATGAATGTCCTATATTTTATTTATTATATGTAAGGCTATAAGAGGTTACTTAAACATTTCAATACAAACAAAGCTGACAAAAAAATAGAGGTGGAGGGGGGGAGGGCGAGAGAATATCAGCATCTGTATTGCTGTCACCTCCTTGGGAATGATAACGTTTTCTGTTCAATTAAAAAAAATCAACAAAATTCATAATTTGTTTACACAAAAAATAAAAATATGTGAGGTGGCTATTCCACTAGCGGTGTGAGTTATGGCACTACTCCAGGGAAATCTGGGGTCGTCCTATGTTAAATATAATGATAAGGGTTTTTGAGAGTGGGTATTGCAGTAGAGGGAACATAGAAAGTTTGCTGCTGTCAGCTCACTGGATGACTATGAAACTTGGTTGACATGTTTTTGTTTATGATCAGAGGATGTGCCTGTGCACTTTAGGAGATGAAATATTAATTTTGCACAAATTATTGAGCTTTTGGACTTTATATAGGGTCTTGTTAGACAAAAATGTACTGAAAAGTGAAATGAATCTGTCAGATTTCACTGGATGATTAAGACACTTTCATATGATTAGACGATATGCATGTGGTATTTGTGACAAGAAATATAATTTTTTGTCCAAATTATCTTGCTTTGAACTTCGTACATTGTATGCTTTTATTACTGCTACAGCTTCAGCGAATCACTCCACAAGGCGATTGTTGGTTTTTTTTTATACTTTATCCAGCCATTCTTAAAAATCAGCCATAAATTCCACCAGAAGACACTAAAAGGTAGACAGATAAAGTTGAGAGACATTGCATTTTTCAAATATACCTGTTTGCATGTGTTCCACACTGGTCTGTCCTTAAATAAGGAATCTGAAAAGGGAAAATTTATATTGAAATAATTTGTCTGAGCAACGCCAGCTATCAGTTAATTATGTTGGTGTACCATGAAAAAAGAAAAAAAAATATATCGATGTAATGTTTTTCATATTTTTATTTTTCAGTAATATTGATACCTATGTTATAAATCTATTTATCCATGATGATAGAGGCACACTGATACGCAATCGTTTGAAACATACAATGTCTAATGACAGAGAAAATATTTTTGAATGATACTGAGCCTGACATTTATTTTATTCAACTTCTTTCAGGAGATGATCTTTTCTTTCATTTTGGTGACCATTTTCCCCATAGTGACAATGTTCTGGCATTGTTCAATCCATTAAGAGGTAATTATAATAAACTCAGTATGTACCTTAACTTAATATGTAATGATCTATAAATAGCAGCCCAACTAACTCTTGACATTTTTCTCTGAATTGTTCATATGAGAGGAAATTCAGCTTACAGAGTTGTCTCCCATCACATTGTGTTTTCATTTTGCTCAATGTAACAATTATCTCCCCTGTTTAATTCTTAATGAATGTATCAGCTATTCCACTGACTTGAATGTTGAATGGATAAATTCATATTTTTTACACTTATTCTTCCTAACTTATTTGTTATTATCTCCTTTCTTTTTTGTTTTATCCAGTATGTAAAGTTAGACAGTGTGATGCATATTTTTTAACTGTCATACCAATGTGTATAAACATGAAGTATAATTAATAAGTACAGGCTACCATTGAATAACATTTGCTCAAAATTTCCACATTTATATTGTATCCTGAAACATGTAGTAGTAAGATTGGTAACTGAAAACTGATAAGTGGAATAATAGAAAACAATATTCTTTTTTTACATTCCAATATTGCAATGAAAAGGATCTCGAAACATGACTGGCAGCGACTTAAATTATACAATATCATACATGACAGACAACTCTGCATTGAGGAATTTTATATCTTCTGCTTATGGTATGTTTAATACAATATAATATTGAGTCTCTTTCAATTTTATTTGCAGATCATCTTTATCACAATTTTGATTTGTTGAAGCCTCGTTTGCTTATCCTGCATTAGTGTACAATTCTTGGTAAGGACGATTCCTTTTCATTAACAATCGGAATGCATATTGTGTTATATAGTCATCATCTTAATTGGTACCGGTAGTCTAGCTGCCAAACTTCCATTTGAAGAAAGCAATATAACGGTAAGTTTGTGATTAATTCATGATATTCTTTTTATGAATGTGGTTACTTGTTACTTAGTGGTTTACATTATTTGCATTACTTTTCTATTGTAGCCATTTCGATGTTCCACAACTGGTACAAGTTTAGTGTATCTCCATACATGATACTGTGGTGACTGCTTGATCCAGCATTGAGGTATTTATATTTCGGTATTGCTAAACAGCCAGGAAAATGGTTTCAAAATGGTGATTGGTGTTGTGATCAACACCGATATATGGTATCAATTAACACCAAATTAGTCATTTTCAACATTGAAAAGTCCTGTCAGTAAATTTTGACAGGACATATTTTGGTATGGCTTCATCTGTCCATCCATCTGTTAACTTATCTTTTCATTGCAACATAGTTTTTGCTACATTCTTTTGAAAATCGCCACACATTATGCCCTCGGTTGTGAAAATATCACTTCCATCTGGTATTGTTTTTCGTGAATTACTAAGTTATCCCAACAGTTCTTGTGAGCTTGTGTCTAAGACATTACTTATTAACATTGGGAAGTCTGTAAATTAAAGCATCGCAACTTCCATGATTTCACTTATTCGGATTAATTCCAAATTTTTTGTGAAGAAACCTATAAAGACATGATCAAATAGATCAGGAAACCTGCTGAATATGACAAATGAGGACAGCTTATAATTGGATTGATCGATACAGTCCTTGCTCATAATGTGCAAAATGCTATTATTCTAAGGGACTAACCACTAATTGACCTTAACAGTTGCTTTTAAAATTCACAAGTCAATACTTGTTTTGCAATTCATCCATCTCCGAACTCCAGTATCAGTTAAATTAAAGAAAACAGAAAAAAACTATGGTTTTATAAACATTACAACTTTATTTAATATTCATTTACATCATTCAATGTTAATTCATATCATTCTAAATATTTATTCACATGTGATAAAACAACAGTATTTGTTATTCATAACTGGACATTAATTGATTCCACAGGTATTGTACATAGTGAAGACAGACTGGTGGTTGGTATTGTACATAGTGAAGACTGGTGGTTTCCCCCTGAGGACCCTCTTTGACCTTTTGATCCTTGTAAATATTCAGGAGATGTAAATATGTTGCAGCACATGATGAGAGAGTTATCAGCCTTGGTTTGAAGGAGCACAGAAGAGCTCCCACCATTAGCTATTGTGGGTGAGTTTTGGACCAACTTCACCTGGTTCATTTCAACTTTATTCGAATGTTTTATGCAATGTTTTGCTATAGAATTGCAAGTTGGAAGGTATACCTTTGCTCTAAGAGTCTTTATGTGTAGTATTTCATTGATTTTGTCTGTTTATTTCAGCACTGAAGTTGACCCCCAATTCGTCCTCCATCTTGGACTGTCAATTTTCTGTTCATTTTTTTAGGCCTGTGCTTGGCTGTGTTCCTGTTCTCCTACTTCTGGGTGGAATATTGACAGTTTCATTCCATTACTAGAGCCCCACAGAAGGGATTGGACTGTGAATTTCATGTGTAGAAGTGACTTCAAAATTTCACTGAACTAGCCTATGGGCACTCACGGACACTCGGTGGTGGAACTGGGTGGCCCTCTTCCATGGATTCCTCCACACTTTGATGCCAATCCTGGGGGTCCGGACATACCCAGAATTATTGGGATATGTCCGCGCTCACAGGTTGTATCCAGATGACCCCTGTCTTCGTCCCGCAGCCACCCGGCAGACTATCATGATGGGATTTGACCTGGCTTGCGGGACGGAGCCAGGGGAATATCTGTTGGGTCCCCCAACCTCGGTTGGTGCTCTGATGGACTGGCGAATACTGGCCAGATTACTGGCCATTCTGCCAGTCCAGCTGAGGGAGGAGTTCCAGCGGCTGGAAAGGCCAATGGACTCCTCGGGTCTGGACAACCCCTTGTGGGTTGCTCAGGCTCATCCGCCCCCGAGGTTGGTTGACTCACATTGCCACTTGGATGTCGTCCTCTGTCGCCTCCACGGTAGATATACCTTGGAGGCCATCGGGGACGAAGTCGGAACATTACATCTGTTGCGTACCCCGGTGGTAATGGAACATGTGGTGTGTAATCTTGTCTTCCCGGGGAGCTGGAAGTCTAAATCTCTAACCGCGCTCCTCTGGGATCCAAGAGTGCATGCCACATATGGACTGCACCCCCACCAGGCCAGCCGTCCTGTGGACCAGAAAACCAAGGATAAACTTCATCAATTTCTAAGGTCCACAGGATGTGTTGGCCTGGGGGAGGTCGGTCTTGACTACGAGGACCATGTGTCTGCCGTGGAGCGCCGGTGTCAGGCTGATTTCCCGAGGGAAATCCTGCCATTGGCGCTCCCGCGGAACCTCCTGGTCGTCATTCATTGCCGGGAAAATACCCGGAGGAGTGGCTGCCGGGAAGGCGAAGGGAGGACATTGGCCCTCGAGGATCTTCTGGGAATCTTGGGGGAGACGCTACCGGCCATGCATCCGGTCCATGTGCACTGCTTGCTCGGGAGCCCTGCTGCCCTCGAGTCTTGGCTCAGGCGCTTCCCAAATGCAATATTTGGGGTGAGCGCCCGGGCCTTGAACTGCGAGGACACCAGGGCTGCTGTTCAGGGTTTGTCTATGGATCGGTTGCTGGTCGAGTCTGATGCACCGTATCAGTCTCCTCGAGGATTCCCGCGGACCAACACCCCCTGGGGTGTGTGGCCCGTTATTCAATGGGTGGCCGGG
>JAVTVY010032469.1:0-14540 GCA_036873755.1 Hanleya hanleyi
AAATTTCACACATGATAAAGTTGATATTAGAGCAGGATGCACTAAAAACATTCATAAAACTACTTTACAGTCTGCCCCCTCTCCCCCTTGAAATGTGAGGTTCCCCACTAAACAATGCCACATAGGATCATTGGTCAGAGTTGATAACTTGCTTCATTAGGTGAAGTGAATCCTAGAACAGGACAACCGGACATTAAAAATACAGCACAGTTACCAGGGTCATATCTATGATTGCTTTGGGGTCAACTGTCTATCTTTGTCTGTGATAAACATTGTAAGGAGTTGTAGTTTAAGGTAGTCCGCTGGAGGTTTTGGGGTTTGGTGGTCATTTTCCATGTTTTTGCAACAAAACACATTATTCAACGAGAGATCCTGAAGGATCTTGGCACCCACCGTTGTCTGAAAATTGTAAGCTAATGACAAGAGGATCTTTGTTTGCAAAATTTCGAATTTGAGCGAAAAAGTTCGAAAAAGGGACACTGGAAAACACCAACATATTATCTTTCTAAGTTTCAGGAGTTTCAAGATTTCTAGAAACTGTACATGTACTTGATGTCGGTTGTTATAGTACGAGTGAAATGAGCAAAGTTAGTCTGAAAGTGAATGTCCGGAGGATCCTTCGTCTTCGTTTTGTAGTATTTTTTTTTTTGCATGTGTCATCATTGGGTACTGGAAACGAAAACAAATCTCTTTGACACTTTGGCATGAACTATGAAACATACCTAATATTTTATAATTAGGAACGAATGCTATCTGTGTACCAAATTTGAGAAAGATCCATGCAGTACTTCCTGAGAAATCGTGATAAAGTTTCATGGGGAAATCTAAGATGGCCGCCTGGTGGCCATATTGGATTTTCGAATCGGACCAGGAAAGGCATCTTGCACAACTGGACCGCAAGGGGAACCTGTGTACCACATTTGAGAAAGATCCATCCTGTAGTTCCTGAGAAATCACGATAACAATGTTTCATGGGGAAATCTAAGATGGCCGCCTGGTGGCCATATTGGATTTTCGAATCGGACCGAAAAAGGTATCTTGCACAACTAGACCTCAAGGGAAACCTGTGTACCAAATCTGAGAAAGATCCATGCAGTACTTCCCGAGAAATCACGATAAAGTTTCACGGGGAAATCCAAGATGGCTGCCTGGTGGCAATATTGGATTTTCGAATCGCACCAGAAAAGGTATCTTGCACAACTAGACCCCAAGTGGAACCTGTGTACCAAATTTGAGAAAGATCCATGAAGTAGTTGCTGAGAAATCGCGATAAAGTTTCATGGGAAAATCCAATATGGCCGCCTTGTGGCCATATTGGATTTTCGAATCGGACCAGAATAGGTATGTTGTACAACTAGACCCCAAGGGGAACCTGTGTACCAAATTTGAGAAAGATCCATGCAGTAGTTCCTGAGAAATCGCGATAACAAGAATTGTTTACGGACGGACTGACGAAATGTGATTTGAACAGCCCACCATCTGGTGATGGTGGGCTAAGAAGTTAATTACTTTGATTTATCACCAGCGGACATCCTTAGGTATGATACTATGGTATTAATCCTCTAATAATTCTATCACAGGAAGTAGAATTTCCCACCATAAAATCAGGGGGCAATCAAATTTATTACAGTAATCCTTCTAATAATCCCCCTATTAAATTTCAATTTTGAGGGAAAAATTCTATCACCTGTTGTAATAAATTTGATCACTTTCTAAAATGATTGAAAAAAAATAAAAAATGGATGCATAATTTTGAACGACTTCGTCAATTTCTTGTTCTGATAAATTTGATCACCCCAGATTTTATGGTGGAAAATTTCACTTTCTCTGATTGAATTATTCGCAGGATTGCCGTAGAGCAGAAAGTTGATCCAAAATCATGGAGATAATACATTATTTCATCATTATTTTAATGATTATAGAGTGTGAACACATTTGTTACTATTGATTATCAAGGATAATGTAACAACATGAAGCCGTCATAATAGAACGTGGGTCAACAGCTCCATGTCCTAGCCAATCATAGCTGGCTGCTGCTTTATATACTATCACAATCACATCTGGGTCCCTTCTTATGGTCAAGAAAGGCTATATTAGCATGGTTAGTAAATACTTCTTCAGAATAACTACTACACTAACACAAGTGTGATGATTCTAAGGCTATCCTCTTAATTCTACACCAAGGTTTTGAGAGCTCATGATACTGAACCAGCAGTAAATTCATTGCCATGAAGTTTTCAGATTTTCTTATATATAAATATACAGGGTTCGACATCGTGTTTTTCTTACAAGAATGATATATAAATATACAGGTTTCCACATCATGTTTTTCTTACACGAATGAAATTAATTTATAACTGGTTATACATAAACACACATTATACTAGCAGCAACATACATATATCATGCATACTACAGATCAATCATCAATTAGAGAACTGATGATCCTAAATTGTCCATCAGCTCTATTATCGTCCAGATATTCCCCGTTGGTAAGTGGCCATATTCAGTCTGCCTTGGACCAGGATACCAGTATTTTCATCATAGAGATAGAGCTGCTGAAAACTGTCCGTTTTTCTACATGATGGTTGCTACAAAATTGATCATGGTGTACATCCATCAATACTGAACATTCAGCTGTCCAGCCATTTATAAGACTGATGAATGTGTTCGTATGGAGCCGTCTATAATACAGATGAATGTGCTGGCGAATTCTATGGCGTTCATCATGTTCATAAGGCCGATGGTTTTGTATGGTTCTATGAAGTTGTCGATGAACTGACGAATAGAATTTGTAAGGTTCTGTAGGCTTCTAATAAAAACGATGAATGGGTTGGTAGAGTTTTATGTAGTTCTAAATGAAGCTTGTATGATTCTATGGAGTTCTCGAACATGTTTAATGGGATAGTGGAAGTCTTCAGCTGGGAACTGACGGAGCCCTGTACTCAGCCAGTTCTTCATAGATTCTCTTGTTAGACAGAAATATCACTTCCATCTTGTCAACAGCAGATTCCAGCACTCCCTCACACACTACCTCTATGTTGTAGTTGTTAGCCTGATAAGTAAAATAAAGGCATTATGATATTAGTCTCCAATAAAGATATTGGTCACATCACACCAAATAGATATTTACTGGTATATTTGCTAGATCATTACAAACTTAAGTTATTTTTATTTTTATTTTTACTTCTCTCAATACAGAAACAGTCTTATTTGGGAGATCCATGTAAAGTAGAATTCAATGACACCAGTTCTTACACATGTATGTGACTGGGAAGCACTGGTCCTTAATATCTAATGTCTGCAGGATGTGGAAGAGACATGGGTCAGCACAGAGAAATTACCAAATTTCACATCATAACCATGCAGGTACAAGTGTGGGCTACTATGCTGTGACATTTGATGGTATCTGAATAGGACAGCTTGTTACGTTTGGTGATAATATAATAATAATAAACTTTATTTTTAGTCGATGACCTGTTCGGCCAAGAAGGCCGATCTTCCACAGGGTCGACTGCATATATACAAGACATAATGGACAAGGACAAACATAAAAACATACATGAAATAATGATAGTAATACGAATGACAAATCCGTGCAAGAATGTGACTAATTGAATACTGACTAGTTTTAACACATTATAAAATAAGCATGTAGCAGATTAAATATTTGATACCAGATATTCATAATACTTTGATTTAAAACTCTTAACCGAGGGGGCGCTTCGTATTTCAACGTATTCCATAAAACAGCTCCGGAGTACGACAAACTTTTCTTAAATAGTTCAGTTCTCGCCCTCGGCAGACAAAAATTGTTTTTTGTCGTTGAGCGTAAAATACGGACAGTAAAATTTCCGAATAGGCTAAAAAGATCAGACAAATAACTAGGACAAAATTTGTTAAAAATCTTATACATTTGTATCCCCGTGTGATATTTCAATCGATCCTTCAATGGAAGCCATCTTAATTTCTTAAAAATTGGGGCAGTGTGATCATAACGATCAGCACCTTGTACCAGTCTCACTGCTTGTTTTTGTAGCCTGTATAGTTTTAGTAGGTTGGTATGGTCACAATTTCCCCAAACAATACAATAGTCAAAAGTAGGTAAAATATAACTGTTATAAAAAGCTTTTCGGGCACACAAAGGCAATAAGTGGCGAATACGCCTGAATAGCGCCAACTTTTTAGATAATTTTTCACAAATATAATCAACGTGTGTGGTCCACGAAAAGTTACAGTTTAGATACACTCCTAAAAGCTTTTCGTTTTCAGTTTTGGCCAAGGGTTCGTTATTGTAAGTTAGATCAATATTACTTTTGATAGTAATAGTCTATATAGAAGAGTTGTTGATAGTCTACACAGGACATAGGAAGATAATCTATATAGGGCCATCCTTAAAAATATGTTTGTTGGCTGTAACCCGACCCTACCTCAGGAAGTTGGGTCGGTAGGTAGGTAGGTTTTTTTTTTTTTTAATGTCAGGTTTTCCTTTTGGGGAGGGTGGAAGAGGTTAGTGTGATATTGTCCAGATACTAAGCAGGTCGTTTGAAAAATACTTTTTGTCTGGCAGCGAAATTATTTCAGTATAGAAAACTAGTTATCTTCAAGGTATAAAGCAAGATACTGTTAAATTCAGGCTTGTGTAACTGTTTTATTTCTTAGAAGACATCGACATCCTTGAACACATTCTTGACAATGACTATAGTGACAAATAAAAATGGTCAAAAAAAATAAAATAATTTACATATACCAGACACACTTTTGCCAAAATTGTGAAATGAAAAGAAAAAAATGCTCTCAGTGTTATACAGAAGTTTATTTGTCTAAGTTCAGTTTTTCAGCATTTTAAATCCCAATCCTTGACATTTCACCTGTACATTCACTAGGGATTTCAGGCCTTTTTTTTCTTTTGTGAGAATGGTGCCAACTGCAGTACAGGGTGAGAGGGTATACTTCACAGATCTCAAAACTGTTTACGGAATCAAAATCGGTTAAATATTAACCGATATAGAGCAAATTGAAGATATCAATTCGGGGGTCATTATTAGAATATGGGCTACATGTTAACCCATAGGACCTGAACAAATAGGAATGGCCGCTTTTTTGCAAAAATGGACACAAATTTATCGCATATTTGATGTTAAATTTCAAAGTTCTTGGCCGATTGCTTTGAAATTTTCTAAACAACATATAATTAACGTACCAATTGTAATGACGGAGGAAAATTTTGGGTAATCTGCATATTTTTGGATTAATTTGCATAAAATTTGCATATTTATTAGCTAATTAACTATTAATTGTGACAACATAACCCCAATAATAAGTAAATAACATGAATTTGGTACAAAATCTTATAAGTTTATTCGCCAACATCCATGTTGTGCTCAATATCACATTTTCATAACTAATTAAGAGATATTTGATCACTTTCTGTAATAAATCAGACTAATTTGCATATCTGAATGCTAAATAGCATAAATAAAAGTTAATTTTCATAATTGGTCGAATATACTGGTGCAGGGTATCAAATTAAAGCCCTCAAATTGCACATTAACATAGAAGGCAAAATTTCACTGATTAACATGTTATTAACCTAATTATATGCTAATTAGCACATTTTTAGACTAATTAGCATAATTAAAGGTTAATTTTGCTAATTGGACAAATATAGTCGTGTGTGGTATCAAATTACAGCTCTCAAAATTGCAAATTAACATAAAAGACAAAATTTCACTGATTGACATGTTATTAACCTAATTATATGCTAATTAGCACATATTTTTAGACTAATTAGCATAATTAAAAGTTAATTTTGAGAATTGGACAAATATAGTCATGTGTGGTATCAAATTACAGCTCTCAAATTGCACATTAACATAAAAGACAGCATACCACTTATTGACAGAATAGCCTAATTATATGCTAATTAGCACATTTTTAGACTAATTAGTATAATTAAAGTTAAATTTCGATAATTGGACAAATATAGTCATGTGTGGTATCAATTTAGAGCTGCTGAATTGCACTTTAACAGAGAGGACAACATTTCACTCATTGACAAATTATTAACCTAATTATATGCTAATTAGTACATTTTTGGCCTAATTAGCATAATGAAAGGTTAATTTTGATAATTGGAAATTTGCAGTTGTGTGTGGTATCAAATTACAGCTCTCAAATTGTACATTAACACAGCAGACGAAATTTCACTGATTGACATGTTATTAACCTAATTATATACTAATTATCACATTTTTAGACTAATTAGCATAATTAAAGATAAATCTTGATAATTGGACAAATTTAGTCATGTGTGGTATCAATTTACAGCTCTCAAATTGCACATTAACATAGAAGATATCATTTCACTGATTAAGATGATATTAACCTAATTATAGGGTAGTTAGTACATTGTTAGGCTAATTAGCCTAATTTTAAGGTTATTTTGATAATTGGTCAAATACAGTCATGTGTGATATCAAATAAAAGCTTTAAAATGGTACATTAATACAGAAGACAGAAAAAATTCACTATTTACATATTATTAACCTAAGTATAGGCTAATTAGAAATTGTTTAGGCTAATTAGCATAATCTTGAGGTTAATTTTGAGCATTGGTAAAATACAGCCATATGTGGTATCAAATCACAAATCTGAAATTGTACATAAATATAAAAGACAATTTAACATTTTCATGTATTATTAACCTAATTATAGGATAATTAGCACATTTTTTGCTAATTATCATAATTATCAGGTGAATTTTGATAATTGGACAGATACAGCAGTGTTTGGTATCAAATTATAGCCTTGTCAACAAGCATACATCCGTGTGGTGTATTCAGTCTACATATGCTCTGCCACTCTACCAAACTGTGAGCATGCGCTACGTTTTCTCATGGCTATAGCATTTCAGCATTCAGATTCGTGAGCATCGCTACGTCACTCAAACATCACACTGTGGCATTATTTTTCTCTCCGCGTACAAAACGGATTCAATGGTCAAACAGGAAACCAGTCAAAGCGGACAGAGTTTCAAATTTCTTCGACAAGATATCGCATTCGTTGTATATGACGATCCCATTATATACAATACCTTAATGTTTTCTCAAACTGCTGAAAAATGCACAGGGGAGAGTTTACAAAATCCATCGATCTTGAGGCTTGACTAGTGAACTAGAAAATATTATATGTGAAACAATGATATCAATAATTATTTGATAAGCTTGAAAGACTGCTGGCGATAGGAAGAATCATACCAAAAATGTAATGTCTGAAAATAACTACCTGAACTAGGATCCACAATTAGGATTCAAGATGCCACAAAAAATCTCTGTAATTGAAATATTTCCCATTTAAAACAACGTCAATAAATGTGGAGGCAAAGTTAATTATGCTAATGCAATTGCCTCAGCATTGCTGATTGCTGTGGCTACCCGAAAATATTTAATGCGCAAAATGTCATTGTTATTATGTCCGCTATTCTCAGCCTTGTTCCGATCAGGGTCAATTTCAGTCAAATGTACTTTTCATTCATCCCATAATTGGCATCACGCTGCCCAACATGAACAGTGCAGTCCATTCATTTGCACATTTTCCAAGCCGATTATCTTCATCAGAGGAGTGAGTTGGGGTTCAATGTCGCGTTCAGCAGTATATTGGTGTTCATCAGTGGAGAACATATGAATATTCATCTTGACCGGGTATCTCAAAATATCCCTTGTACAGATCTGTTCTCACAAGAACTGCTCAATTCATGTAACTGCTCAATTCATTCATCATAAAAGATTTAAGCACCTACAATGAGAGGAGAAGAGCCATTAGCAATACATCTACTCGCAGCATAGTTACCAAATGAATGTTCTGGTGTCTGAAAATCACATATATTCATAACCACGAGATCTTTAAACTGTATATCAAAACAATATCGTAACAGTTATTGAACGCTAATTTGTTGTATGGATGCCATGCTAAACTTCAAGCAAGATGTAATCAATCTGAACATCATTGTGAAACAACAGAACCAATATATTCTGGCCCGGCATTTCACAACGTTGGAATAATTCAAACATCAGATTAGGTGTAACATGTTTCAGGATATTTTTCCTTCGTCAGTATGATACAGCCAACAAACAGAACTAACATGGCATATCATAGACATGTTATTTGAACAGTCTGGATGAAGAACATTTTGTTGCTGATGAAGATATCAGACTTGGAAAAGAATTTGGAATATCAGCATCACTGTGTATTGCATAGCCAAATATTTTACTCTATACATGTATTAACATGTATAAATGAATTTGTCAAACACATGAATTCCAAGATATACACAGATTAGAAAATGTTCATCCTGACCGTTCAACATGTCCAGGGATTCACAGACATCTTTCATGATCCTTTTCATGCACAATTAAATTTTGTCGGAGTGCTTGATATTGGAAAGGTTTCGATCAACCCCAAATTAGCAAAATATTGAGTTTTCTGAATTTGGGTCACAAATAGGTCATATAACAAACAAATCAAGTGGAATTCTTTGACTGTGATTTACAAGACCAGTTCATTTTACGAAAATTTGAATTTTAGGAAAAATGTCCTCTCTCTGAATCCCTGATGCCCCTGCCAATATGGCAGGAACAGATTGGTTGAAGCCTCATCATTGCCATTGGAGGTTAAAGATGACAGAGTGACAGTTTTAGCAGTTATAATTATGAGAATAACCTGGGATACAATATGGAGGGATTATAGCCTCATTGTTATATATGCCCAATGCTATATAATGTTGTACTCTCTATTGTTCAATGTTGATAACTTAAATCACCTGTAACTCCGTCTTATTTGACACAATCGGTCTTATGCATACATGTAACATCACCAAAAGAGTAAGATATTTATCATTAAGATACGACACACACATGTACTAAGTTTTCAGTATAACCAAGAAATCCATGTAAATTGCAGATTTTCCCCCTTACTTCAGAACAATCAAAAAAAACAAGTCTTGTGAGATTCAATAAGAGACCAAAAATCAATAGACCAATTTTTAGAGTCTAGCTATGATCCTGCATGTATACATTATGTTAAAAATCAGTTCATGGACATCGTCGGGATTTTTTTTGAGGGGGTTGTTTCCTATGGTTACTTATTACTGAGCTCAGTACTGTGCCGCCCAAATAGAACATGCACAGCGGCGCTGAGAAGGTGTCATTTCCATCCAACAACCCCAAGTGATGCCTTTTGAGTTGTAGATGTACTTTGGGGAGCCGCACCATGATCTATCGAGACATTGCAATAAATAGAATATGGTTTTAATAAAACTGGTCAAGAATACTTCAGAAGATAACACACCATTACCAGAATTGAACCATCATGAAATAGGTCAAGGTGAGTCATCTTCAATGAGCCTCAGACTCATCACCAGTTGCAGGTCATGAATTTGGAAAGCCTGACACTAATCATTCAAGAGAGATGGATGGACCGACGGAAAAAGCAGATTTTTGCTACAGCTGGTCAAGGGAAAATCGATAAGCTTTTTCTTCACCATCACAATGCACATATTTCAACTGTACTTATAGTGCAAATATAATTTCCAATGATGTCCGGATTTTCAGTCGCTGACCTTGTTCTTTTGACCTCAAAATGGAAGTGAAAATAGTTTACATCAGTTAACAGATGGATTAGCAACCATTATCTCAATATACAGTGTATAAAAACTAGTGAAAAAAAAGTCAAATTTACCAAAACAATTCTCCAGTATACTCCTCAGCTTGTTGGCAACAACAAATTTAGATATTTCATCCATAAACAAGATCCTTTCCAAGACTTCACAAAAAAAACAATTTCAGCATACGATTGAGAGCGAGTGAGTTTCAACATCACTTTGAACAATGTTTCAGTTATATCATGACCCGGGGGCATATGACTGAATAACATATGCAGCTCAATACAACGGAGTTCCTAATCCCTCTAATACTATATCCCAGGAATAACCAACTATGTCAATAAACAAACATGTCATGTAGGTCTACTGCTGATGGCGGCCTGTGAAGACAGTTGTCTCCCCTGAAACATAATATTCATTAGCTGTTATCATTTTCACAACAGATATGGGAAATTCTCTGTAGGAATATTATTTTGAAAAATAACTAATAGTTTTTCCCATACCTGTCAGTGCTACAACAATGATTTATTTGACATCCTGCAGCCACATAAATCAAGTGACAATCAAATCCTTGAGATGTCAAGTCAAAATATGAGTGGGCATCCAAATATGCAAGAATTAGAATTTTACTCCCCTCCCCCTAAATTAAACTTGTATACAACATTTAACCTGGCATTTGAGAACCCCCAAACCCTTTAGTCAGAATGTAATGCTTGCATGCCCATTCACAGAATACAAATTTTTTTTTATTATTTGATTTATTTGATTTTTTTTTTATTTGATTTGTTTTGTTTTTTTTGTTTTTTTTGCTTTTACACCATTATTGGAGTTTTATGTTTGCTGAAAGAGAAAGTATAAATGATTGGACTGGTTTATTGCCCCTTCTATCAAAACAGAAGAGAGGTAGTGACTGGTATTTTGAATTATATAAGGCTATTTTCTCATTCACTCTCATTTGTTAAAGCACAGATTTAATGCCAGGAAAAACTACTGAGAACATCTGATGTCAAACTGTAAACAATTTTGTTTGATCATCGCTATATAGCTGAAATATTGGTGAACATGACATTAAACCTTAATTCAGCAAATGCAGCACATTGGGATCACTGCATTAAAAGGCAGGGTTCATTACAAAAGACAACCAAAATGTTACCAATTTGGTCAAGATTTTGACAATTTGAAAACAAATTTGAAGAAGTCTCTCATATTTTAAAGGAGGGGTAGTAACCAGTCTATATAATGAACATGTTAATTCAATTATGTATGAGACAAAACTGTCACTCGAAGCTTCATGACCAATGAGTTAGTAATAAATGTAAATTTTCTTTTGATGTCTGCTGATGCCAAACCCCACCTTCCAGCATCTGAAAAAGAAAACACAAAATGTAAATTTTCTTTGTTCATTGAGTGGGTGCCAGGTAAGTAGGATTTAACATCGTTTTCAACTATGCTTCAGTCATATCACTACGTTTGTTTATCGAGAAAGAATTTGGTCAAATTATAAATGGATCTGTCTGAAGTTTACCTTTATGTCAATTATAATATTCTATCTGCTAATTAGGCTACATGTATACTATTAAGAATGGTTAGCTGGACTGGCTGGAGGCTTCATAGAACTTACAGTTACTTACTAAATTGCATAAAGCTTACAAGTGTTCTCAGCCGTGGTCCTACAAATTTCCCCCACTCCAATGCCCCGAAGCCGAGCAATAGCCTCTGCTTGATAGATGACCATACCAGGGTGCGTATAGGTCGGAGAATCTACCGAGCCATCATTTGCCATGTGTGGCATCAGGTAGGGGGCATCAGTCTCCAGCAACATCCGGTTCAGTGGAAGCCGAGAAGCAACCTCCTGAACAGCCGGACGATATGTTACAAGACCAGCAAAACCAATATACAAATTTGGAAAATGATCCAAAAACTGGCATGCACTGCTCCACCCCCCGGTAAAACAGTGAAGGTGGATTGGGTAATCATGGGGAAGCATATTTTGCAGAACCTGCAAAGTACGTTCCTCAGACTGCCGACAGTGCACAACCACAGGTAATTGGCGTTGCATGGCCAACCTGCACTGCGCGGAGAATACATACTCTTGGCAGGAGTATCCTGGGTTGGTCTCTAGGTGGAAGCTGTCAGTACCCGTCTCTCCGATCGCCACAACACGAGGGTGTTCCGCCATCCGGGACAGGCGTGCCAGTGCCTCCATGTCAAACTTCCCCGCCTCCTTAGGATGGATCCCAACCGTAGCCCACACCTGACAAGCATCACTAGAGTTGGTCTCCAGGATGTGGGAAAACTCACCATGGTGTCTCGGATGACTGAAATTAGTGATACACCCCCGGAAACCCACTGGCAAATCAAAGTCTAACAGCCCGGTCCCGTGAGCTGAACGAACAAGATCCAAGTGGCAGTGGGAATCCACAAGAGTGAAGTCAGGCGACCAGTGGACACCAAACTTACAACTCTTCTCACGGCACCTCCCAGAAACACTAGCCCAGCATACTCCAGGTGGTCTCACAGGGAACATCTTCACTGCAATGGAAAGAGATAATATAGTGTCTGACAATACTATACAAAACAAACATACTGGATAGACAAATATGTTAGTTTAACAATATTCACAAATATATACAGATTGTATGGGCACTGTAATAATTTACTTCAGAATATATACATTGTACTCAACAGAATAAATACAGGGATAAATAATTGAATAAATAAATACTTCAACAGTTGATAAATATCACAGTTTATGGATAGTACTCTTTTGTTTTAAGGTGTATAAGTTTTGATTCTAACTTTACATGTACATGTTTGTTAGTTTATTTCCTAATTACCATATTTCAGAAGAAAAACAATCAGCAGTAAATATTTGTACCAATGCCATTCTCCAAAATCCTACATTATAACCCTCATCAACCAGTCATCAAGTCAGGATGTATACATTAAATATATTTTTGAAATGTTTGTCAAATCCTGTAGATACAGTCAAACAGTTTATATCCTGTGGCGGGGTGGTGGGGGGGAGAGGGTCTATGGTCAGGTTTCCATTGATAAAGAAGTGATAAAATCAAGAGAAACAAATTTGAGACGAACATTCACATTCATGAAATGTCTTAATTGTTAGTTTAAGAACATATGCTTCAGGGTTCCCAGTTGGTGATATCTCAAAGTGAAATTATGATGTAAAATTTACACCGATGAAATAGTTGTCCTCCAATCTTATGTAAATGTGCGTGTTTAGAAAGAAATACTTGATGTATGGTGCAAAAATACAAACAACCATATTCCACATTACTGTGCTTGTAGATTTTATTTGCTGTGTTCAGTGGTATTTTCTGATGAAAATATGACCATAAAAATACTCACAGGCTTCTTTGTGTAGATGTGGTTTGCTTATATTTCTATAGTCCAGGGGGGGGGGGGAGGGAGAGTATATGAGATATTTCCAAAAACTGAAGATAAACAGCATGATTCCATGCAAATATTGCAATATTTCAGGGTGTATCGAAAATGTTTGCAAGAAGGTAATTTAACATGGAAATTTCACAGGGTGACTTACAGGTTGCTGCTATTTATGAAAGTAGCCTGAAGCACAAGCATGACTGTACAAGTTTTACATAAATTAAATGGCAATTTTGGAAATCAAAGTATCTGGAGCTAAAAAAATCCACCTCTTTCACATGCTGTATTCATTTGGCCTGTTCTTCATTGACATAGTATGTGAGGGTTATAAACTTCTCGCTGACTGGGACGAACACTAAGGATACCCCATCCAAGTAACTCTCTCCCAGATTCAAGATATTTTGTTGCAGAATTCTGGGGAGGAGTTACCCAGCTCTACCTGAATGTCAGCATAATGCTCCCACTTCAAACTGCTGTTGACAAACAGGGAAAGCACAGTCACGGCCAATCGGATGACACGAGAAGTATAGCCATTCCATTAATCATCAGTAAACAATAACCCTGTCAAAGGCAAGTGGATGAATAACTGCTGATTACTAGAATAGATGTCTCTAACTACCTAACAATCCGCGCCACTATTCTGTGAGAATGGCTGGTACTCCGGTTAGTATTATTAGATCACCCTTCTTCATATCTGTGAGCAGAGGGAAGTTCCACTTCGACGAATCTTCCTCGTATTGGATCTGGAAGATTGTACGCAGCGGCGCGGTTGCGTTTTCCTTAATAATTTTGACAACAACACCAGAATACCATGCTTCTTGTGTTTCATCCTCTTCAATACACTTGTGTTTCACGTTACAGCCAACCAATTTTGAAGGATCATTTTCAAACAAGGGAAGCTGTTCCCTTTGGCCTAAAATGGTACGTTTTATTCTAGCCTCTTTGAGGTTCTTAGCTAAGATGGCCTTCTGTGCATGGAACATTGCACCGCGTTGTTCTGTTGGACGTATAATTGGAATATTATCTCTAGTGGGGGCTGTCACATCACCAGCAGGATTCAGTCTGATTATAGCTTTCAGGTTCTCTGTCAAGGTCTCGACAGTATACACAATTCTCTTACCCTCGACTGTTCGTGACTGGAAAAATAGTTCCTTGTCACCCTTTGACTTCAAGACCTGCTTATGAAATGTTATTTGGGCAACAAGAGCAGCACGAACATCTACCTTCGCGAGCTCATCTACATGTTCATCAACCTCGACCTCGGTTAACCATACACCCCCTAATGGCACAAGGTTGTTTGTAGCGGTGACCTTTCTCTCATGGTGTTTCCGCTCTGCCTCCTCCTTCGCCAGATTTTTAGCCAGGAGTGCATCTATACGCCTCTGTTTTATCTTGGTCATTCGCTCCTTGTATCTCTTTTGTGCAAGAGGTACATTATTTCTGGCCTCTCTCATCAGCTCTATGCGTTCTGGGG
>JAVTVY010032470.1:0-13852 GCA_036873755.1 Hanleya hanleyi
TGAGTGAGGGAGTGAATATGATTTAACGTCGCTTTCAACTATATTTCAGTCATATCACGACGTTGGGTCATATTTCTGTTCACACCCGGGAACAGCACGGGTTCCTCAGTTAGTCACCTCTTATAACAAGCTCTCTGAGCTGAGGCCTATTCTTACCATGATCTGAGGTATGCACAACGACATCCCAGGTCGATCCCCAGAATCCCCACGGGGCTTATTTTATTAAAATAGATGTAAACACAAAACCAGGCGGGGGGAAAAATGAGTAAACTCTAAGTTGAAACAAGATAAACAGATTTCATGAAATTCAATTGAAAAAAGGACGCTATAGTATTCATTTGAAATTTTTTTAAATTGGAATATTATTTACACAATAGCAGCGTCGGTTATACAAATCATATATAGTTGAAACCCCTACTATGTGCGCTTTCATAAAATATATAGTTTGTTATGGTTATCTCGTATATTTATTGATACAGAAAACAAATTGTCAAGGGGTGCAAAAACTGCCTCTAACGTGATAGTTATCCTTAAAAACTTCGAAATCAAAAGGGAGCGTGTGTGACTCATGTACTATCTTAATTTTCAAATACACTTTACAGGGGCGGGGAGGTGTCGTGTACGCTACGTTCATGTGCCTGGTATTTGTTTTTTCCATTCATAACGGCGTTTCCCGGCCCACTACCACTCAACCAAAAGTCTCAGCGATTTTTCTAATGAGAACATTGATAGTTATCTCTCTCTCCTTTCGGTTGAGGTGATCTATACATTTGAGGCAGGCCTCGGTCTAGCCTTATAAGACGTCAACAACAAGTTATCTCTCTCTCCTTTCGGATGAGGTGATCTATACATTTGAGGCAGGCCTCGGTCTAGCCTTATAAGACGTCAACTTGTTGTTGTTTAAGCCTTGACGTCTTATGCCGGTAGCTGAAAGTGAAAAAAAGAAAGAAACGTTCACAAAAATGTCCTTTCCGTTCCATGATCACCTAAGTGTGCGTGAATGGTGTCATTGGGATGTTTATATGCCCTGTGCGAAACACATGAAGGGAAACATTTTCTCAAAAAAAATTCGGCTTCTCCGATTCTCAACACCCGCCATGCTTGTGTAATGCGCATGCGTCGAACAAATCAACATCCGTGTGCAAAACGCACATGGCTAGTTAGGCCACGCCCGCCGTACACGTGGACACAATCCCCGTTCTCATTGCCCGGCAACATCATGGAGGTGACACTTCGTTGAAAATGGTAGCGGAGGAAAAAAGAGGGCAATGTTGTGACTGCGGGAACTTCTTCCAGTCTAAAGGAAGAATCAAAGAAGTCAAGTATAGACTCAGCGTTTATACAAGTCCCGTAACTTTCAAAAATCTGTCCCCCTCTGAAAATGAAGACACCATGAAAAACTCTTGGCTGTGTCCAAGCTGCCTCAGTAAGTTAAAGAAGATAACAGCTTCCAAAAAGAAAGGAATGCTGAAGAGAAAATGTCCGTCTGCTGTGAATGGTCAGAGCCCCCCAAAAAGGAAACATAACGCATCGACAAAGAAAAGAAAGGTCTTTCAAGATATTGTTGATTTAATGCAGCAATATAAGTTTCTACAAGCATTCACCAAGGTCGTCAAGTTATATAGAAGAGCCAAAGAGTATGCTGTCGCATAATAAAAACAGAGGTAAATATTTGCTGCCATGATCGCAGCATAACACACACATACAGTAGTCTTTACGTCTGTATTGAATCGACAAGGATGATTTATAAAGCAGACGGATATTGGTTCGGTTTTGCAGCTGGTTAATAAAACGTATGCTTATTCGTCTCCATTCATTTTATGATCAACAGATATTGTATACATCAGCCAGAAATATCTACTACTTCAGGTTACTTGTCAATGGCCACCTGACCTTATTAATCATAATCCGAAAATCTTAGCTGAGTTATCCAGGAGCCCCCTGTACAGACCTTTTGGTCTTTGATATTTGTTGGCATTTGTGGGAAGTTGATGCTTGGTTGACATCGGGCCTTACAACAGACTAGTCTTTTGTGCTAAATGCCGTCATTTTCATCTGACGTCGATACAGCTCACCACTCCCCAGTTAACGAGTTATCACAGCGACACAGCTCACCAATTACCAATATACGAGTTGTCAGAGCATTTCCATCACAGTTCTCTAGATTTGTATCTAATACCGCTTATGCCGGTGCTAGGGGCCGTGTGGTCATGTCATCCAAGTTGCCACTTGAGTAGGTACATTAAAAGCGTACCTGAGATACAACACATATCACGAATCGTTAGATTCTTGGTATGTGCTTTAGAATAGGTTAACCAGAAGACTATACATACAGTGAAGCCATGTGACTGTCAGTATGTCGGCACCTCTTTCCACTTCCCTTATATGTATCCTCGATGTACTTCAAAAGAACTTCAAATTATTTATCGCCAACATGGCGCCTATAGCGATCTGATTGGTATGGAGGACATATTGCTTATCAAGTGAACGATTGGTTAAGTTGGCAGAAGTGATCCTCGGATTCGCCATACACCATTACCGCTACCAATAAAATAAACATTTCACTACGTCAGCTGTACGTGACGAAGTCCTATAGAATGTACATTCTCCTTTTCCTCTTTTCCCTACTTTCCATATTTATTTCATTAAGTTTGAAAGAATCTACCGATTCCTATTACATTTGTGTACAATAGGTAGAATTTTGGCGAACAAAAATCCGGTCACTGATTGTGTCAAAAAAAATATCTCCAAAATAAAAAAGGAGAAATAACCTGGTAGTGGAAGGATACGGGTATTAATTTCGTTCCTTCTGTGCAGCCATACCCTGGTTATAGTTTCAAGCCGATTTTATGTTTAGTCAAGAAGGATACAGACTGTAGGCCCAATGTTTGTCGACCTGGATGGACAGATTGCACGGTTTTGACCCATAAGGTATTCTCGTTAACGGTTGAAAATTGTGTCTAATGCGTTGTTTTGGGATGGGCAGCAGTACCTTAAGTGTAACGCCTCCGGTACACTCGCTAGATAGCCAAAGATAATGTATTTGACGATTTCATTTGTCTGCCGAATGGCATCCTTAGCTGCGCATGTCGTTTGAGTCTGCATTGCCTATTCCTCACTGGAAGTGTATTTGTATCAATATTCCGATATTATCATTCTCCACACCAGTCACCCTAGTATCTTCGGCTCCATCTTATTTGTGTCAGTGATGATGTCCTATACTGATCATGGTCAAATTTTTCTCAAGACATCGCGTTCACAAGATGTGGGACATACGGAATCCAAGGTAGTCAATGGCAAACGGCAACCTCAGGGAAAATCGAGAGAGAGAGAATTAAGGTTAAACGTCGCGTTCAGCAATATTTCAGCTATATAGCGACGATCAAACAAAATTCTAAGTATTCAATTCAACAATTCAGTAAACTAATGCGTTAAAACAGGTACAAACATTAAAATCTCTCTCAAATAATCTAAAACACAATCTTCTTTCACTGGACTAAAAAGGTCTTACAGAGTAGCTGCTCGATAAAAGTAATCTATAAAATTTAAAATCTATACAGTCGATAAGAATATGTTTTACCGTGAGATCTTCGTGGCATGGAAAATATATACACCTTGGGACTGGCTCTTTTTTCAGCAAAGGCTCGTGAGTTGATCGGGTATGACCGATTCAACATCGCCTGATCATAACTTGATCGAAACGTTTCTGGCTACCAAGATGAATATATCCTGAAGTTTTTTTTTAACTCGTCTAGTTTGTTATTATCCACAGCATCCCATACAGATTGAAACATCTTTCTCGCATAAGCACAGATGGTCTGAAATCGGTATATGGGATTCCAACAGGATCAACCTCATTATCTAGGGCTGCTTTAGCCGTTTCATCCGCTTCAGTATTTCCTTTGATGCCAACGTGGCAAAGCAACCACCAAAACAGAACATTTTGTGGGGGATTTAGACCGTGTAGGGCTCTCCCCGCTAACAAGTAACCGGAACATAGTGATAGTGACATCATCACGGTTTTTAGCCAAACAGGTCTCTACAAGTGCAAACGATCTCTACCTGTAATAAAACTATATCTACTGATCGTTTGCACTTGTAGAGACCTGCTTGGCTAAATACCATGACCGTGATGATATCAATAGCATTTCCAAGTCCCCCCACCACTTCGTGGAAGAGTACAAAAACTTCTTTGTGTATATGCTATTTTTTTCATTGGCTTCTTCTGGCACATAAGCTACAATATTGATTGGTGTAACCTCAATTTTAATAAAAGTCCAAAAACAAAAGGGAGACAAAGCATTTTTGGGCATGCTCAACGGCTTACTACAAGGAATTTGTAAAGAACTCGCAACACTCTCAAATTGCTACTTGATAGTGATAGTCTCAGTGATACATTACGCCCACTTTCCAGTTCCCGATTGTCCACGGATGGTGACTGGATCCTACCGGTAGGATAGCTGTAGGGTCCGCGGATGATGGCTGGATGATTTCAAACATCATACGCGGACCCTCCAGCCATCATCCACGGACCATACGCGCATCATCCACGGATCATCCGACCATCATCCACGGACTCTCTGTGTACCATACGCGGATTGTTTTAGATCGGCACGTCAGCCTATACTCTTTCACCAAACATGATATGCCATATCACATGGTGAGACAAGTTGGGCGAATTCATGTTTTGTCTTTTGTTAGATTGAGAATATGTTCGACAAAACAATAAGTTACAGCTGGGCTATAACGAATTTGACACCTACGATCACATAAAATCTCGTTCGCAAAGACAATGGATTATGTTTGGCCTAAACTATGTCACAAAAACTCGCCAGAAATAGACCGCTTTCTTGGCGAGATCGGCTTTGTCGAATTATTACCGCTTAGCAAACTCCCGCTGTGTCACACTCGTCATGTGCCATGTGGGTTTAAACTTTCTTGACGAGTTGATCTTTGGCGATAAAATCTTAACAAAAAACGAGTAGGTCAAGATCTATGTGCTTTTCGTAATTTTAATTCCTTTGGGCGGGGGCCTAGAACATACTTCAAGATCATTTCGTATGAACCCCGGGTTGCGGGTAGATACATCATTCTTTAGATGACGACTTTACAACGAATTATGGATTAAGAATACTGATCAGCGATACGGATTTGATATTTTTGGAACATCATGATGTCTTGCCTCCTGGAATAATGGCATGAGTGTGCCCATTCGGAAAATATTTTACTTTTACTAGATTTCTTTTTAAGGTCAATACTGTTATAAGGAATATGGAGGTCTTTGGATTATGGACCGGAATCTTAATGTGCAACGGTTAATTAGGATGCACGGAATAGACGCTATTGTAACTCCTACACTACATTCGTTAAAAGCGCTTATTCGGACCTTGTAATGACTTGATATGGAACGGGATAGTAAAGTTCATTTATCTTAGTCAGAAATGATTCGATTTTATGCATACTACATGGTATGATATCATTGTCCTTGCATATATGCTACTTGGACCTATACAGAATTACCTCCCCTTGGTTAGGCACATATGTTACGCTTGTGACCTGTATGTCCCAATTATCGTCAATGTGAATGTCAAAGTGATTAATTTTCAATACCGATCACACCAGCACCCTGATCTAAAGTGAATGAGAGCGTATTATTCTGGTTTTGTTCCTTTTATCTCGAAGTTGTACTCCCAATTTTTCAATTAAAAAAATGAAAAATGTATTTAAATTACTGTTTGCGAATCGTTCAGCTATTTTTGCGTTTATTTTGCTTCTCATGCCTCATTCGAAAGCTGGTCAACGCTCCCGATTTTTGTTCATGGCTTTCATTGTCACGGTCAAAGCATAATGCTATAATATTCTTATTGAGCTCTGAAACTCTCGATTTTTCAGCAAAAGCAAAAACAAAGATGGGGTAGGGGAAAGTGATTGACGGGACATCCGATAAAACTGCATACTACAAGCAAGTGTCGCATACCAAGAAACTCGCAAACACTCTCAGATTGGCATAGCCTTGAACAGAAATTCTGAGAAGAAACACTCTAGACCTTGAAGATAAATACTCCTTTTCTTTAGACACTAGTAAAGCCACGGTTTCGCACAAATGGCCCCTCCCTAATTAAGTTCATAATTTCAAGAGATAGGATCGCCTGGTTTTTGACAGCAGATGGTAATTCTTCTTCCCTTTCTACTAACTTTTTGATGATCTATAGTATCACCCTGCTGTATGACGTCAACTCCATTTCTTCAAACGAGGATATAACATTTGCTTGCTGCAGTCATCAACTAGCGCGCTACTACACTCCACACTAGGCCACGGTTTCGCACAAATGGCCCCTCCCTAATTTCATAATAAGGAAGGTCGCCTGTTTTTGACAGCATGGTAATTCTTCTTCCCTTTCTATAACTGATATCTATAGTGTCACCCTGCTGGACGTAACCATTTCTTCAAACGAGGATATAACATTTGCTTGCTGGTCTCAACTACGCGCCACTACGGAGTTA
Organism: Hanleya hanleyi; assembly: GCA_036873755.1. Taxonomy (NCBI): domain Eukaryota; kingdom Metazoa; phylum Mollusca; class Polyplacophora; order Lepidopleurida; family Hanleyidae; genus Hanleya; species Hanleya hanleyi. Next base: position 6,505 of record JAVTVY010032470.1, read on the forward strand.
ATCGTTTCCGGAATTGAATATCAGGCAGGCCAAAATTCTCACTTTTTCGGGAAACGAAAATGATGATTCCTTTATGGCGATAAAATTTTACAAAAAACGAGTAGGTCGACCCCGTTTTTTTCGCCATTTTAAATTGTCCTTTGGACGGGAAACACTTTAACATACATAAAAAGAAAATCATTTCGTACGTTTTCTCTGGGTTGCGGGTAGAATTTGACACATTTTCATATATTTTAAGGAGTTTTTCAGAAAAGTTGAAGAAGGTTTAAGGAGGATTGCGCGTCTTTCATTTTCAATTTCAATAGCTCACTTGCCTCCTGGAATAATGGCATGAGTGTGCCCATTCGGAAAATATATACTTTTACAGGGGTTTTCTTAAAGATTTCACATATATTTAAGGCCGAAGACCCGAACCCATGTCTATTTTTAACCGCACATCATTTAGGTGTGGAATGCACCCTTAATGTAGGCTTCATTGCACGGTTATAATACACGAGTAGGCCAAATATTGTATGATCTCCTACACTACATTCGTTAAAAGCGCTTATTCGGACCTTGTAATGACTTGATATGGAACGGGATAGTAAAGTTCATTTATCTTAGTCAGAAATGTTTCGATTTTATGCATACTACATGGTATGATATCATTGTCCTTGCATATATGCTACTTGGACCTATACAGAATTACCTCCCCTTGGTTAGGCACATATGTTACGCTTGTGACCTGTATGTCCCAATTATCGTCAATGTGAATGTCAAAGTGATTAATTTTCAATACCGATCACACCAGCACCCTGATCTAAAGTGAATGAGAGCGTATTATTCTGGTTTTGTCCCTTTTATCTCGAAGTTTGTACTCCCACCCCCCAATTTTTTGAAAAAGTCAGAATGAAAAATTATTGACAATTTGGCTCGAATTTCAGCTATTTTTGCGTTTATTTTGCTTCTCATGCCTCATTCGAAAGCTGGTCAACGCTCCCGATTTTTGTTCATGGCTTTCATTGTCACGGTCAAAGCATAATGCTATAATATTCTTATTGAGCTCTGAAACTCTCGATTTTTCAGCAAAAGTCGCAAAAACAAAGATGGGGTAGGGGGAAAGTGATTGACGGGACATCCGATAAAACTGCATACTACAAGCAAGTGTCGCATACCAAGAAACTCGCAAACACTCTCAGATTGGCATAGCCTTGAGAACAGAAATTCTGAGAAAACACTCTAGCCTTAAGATAAACTCCACACTAGGCCACGGTTTCGCACAAATGGCCCCTCCCTAATTTCATAATAAGGAAGGTCGCCTGTTTTTGACAGCATGGTAATTCTTCTTCCCTTTCTACTAACTGATATTTATAGTATCACCCTGCTGGACAACCATTTCTTCAAACGAGGATACAACATTTGCTTGCTGGTCTCAACTACGCGCCACTACGGAGTTAATCGTTTCCGGAATTGAATATCAGGCAGGCCAAAATTCTCACTTTTTCGGGAAACCAAAATGATGATTCCTTTATGGCGATAAAATTTTACAAAAAACGAGTAGGTCGACCCCCTGTTTTTTTCGCCATTTTAAATTGTCCTTTGGACGGGAAACACTTTGACATACATAAAAAGAAAATCATTTCATACGTTTTCTCTGGGTTGCGGGTAGAATTTGACACATTTTCATATATTTTAAGGAGTTTTTCAGAAAAGTTGAAGAAGGTTTAAGGAGGATTGCGCGTCTTTCATTTTCAATTTCAATAGCTCACTTGCCTCCTGGAATAATGGCATGAGTGTGCCCATTCGGAAAATATATACTTTTACAGGGGTTTTCTTAAAGATTTTACATATATTTAAGGCCGAGGACCCGAACCCATGTCTATTTTTAACCGCACATCATTTAGGTGTGGATGCACCCATAGATGAGGCGTATTACATCTACTGGTTTCAGGGTATGAGTAAGGGATCGGTATCAAAAGTGAAATAAAATAAAAGTAACTCCGAAAATGGAAGTCATTGTGATATAATATTCTATATTTCGACTGTGATTATATCATCGTCACTTCAAAAGTGAAGATCGATAACTTTCAGGAGATAATCGCATGATTTATCTGGCTATTATCAAGCTCTCGGTTACGAACTGAAGCCGGAAGTTCCCCCCTCGGGAAGAAAGAATGGGTACAATCAAAGTTTACGTCAACTTTTAATAATGCATTGGACTAACGTGACGATGAGTATAATAGAAAGTGGTAAGTATGCGTAATTAGAAAAAAATGGGATCTACTATTATAAAACCATAATCAATGGATTACTATTATCTTTCAGATGCACTCTATAAAGTCAATTACTGAAATAGATTGATGAATTGAGTCAGAAATTTGTACATGGATAAATAAAGCATCTTGCTTAGGAACATCGAAGTCGGAAGTGACACAGAGTTAAATCAACGTATTAACAACAGAATAGACTGGTGAACATACGCCGACAAAAGGTGGTTTGATGAAAGAAAACAGTTTGTGTGAAAGTTGAAATTCAACTGAACAATTAAATAAATAAATCAACCAGAATGGCAAGTGGCGAAAATAATTTTGCCTGCGAAGGTGGACACAATATACTATTTCAACAGAGTTACTTACCAAGGGTTCCCTTTTCTCTGACATTGACAGAATTAATCACAGATTATGAAGATACAATAACAAAAAAATCTCAAGATAGTGAAGTTGCGATTAGGAACCATACTTTCACAAAATAAATTGTATTAGAAAAGCGCGACATTAGTCTGATCAGATAAATATTACTTTCATTGTGGGCGTACTATTTTGCCCGAACTATTAGCTTATTATGTAGTCATTTTAAATTTGGAAATACACTCTTTTGAGATTGATTACACACGTTTTCCAAAGAGAAAATGTATACGAAAAGGGAGATATGACAAAATCTACGCACATGTGCGAACGAGTTTTGCGCGGACCTCACATAGAGCATATATCTACACCGACTCCTGGGCCCAATGTGAATGATCTGAAAAGTGTCATAAACAACTTCACCAGAAAATTAAGACTCCAGGAATACTTCAGTGACAACACATCTACTGACCCATCCATCGTACGAAAAAAAGGAACATTCAAGCCACCTTGAGGCCGAGATGTGGATTTAGATATTTTCATTGACTTTCTGAATCACCAACCCATCGAAAGACAAAGCAGGCAAAATATCAGATCTAATTTGAATAAGGCCGAGAAACTTTCATTGAAAAGGCTCTGAAATAACAAAAACATTATTTTAAAAGAAGCAGATAAGGAATCAGCTGTTGTAGTTATGGACAATTCATACTATGAAGAGAAAATGTTGAAAATAGTAAACGAGGTACGTTGTTATGAGAGTTTATCCAACAATTACAAGCGTCTAGTCCGTCCTTCATAATCCAGCCGAACTATTAGCCGACAAAACAACTAAAACAAAAATTGACCATTTAATAGCACAGCATGGCGGTAATCTAACTGCACAAGAGAAGGCATTTTTGACAAAATTTGAGTCAAAAACAAGTCAGCTATATGGCTTACCAAAAATACATAAATCAAATATGGTTATCAATGCTGTTATGGAGCAAAATTCTGAATATGTCACAGAACTGAGACCAGAGGATCTTGCATTCAGACCGATTATTGCTGGTCCAGTCTGCCCTACAAACAAATTGAGTGAGGTAATTGATATCCTGCTTAAACCTTACGTTCATTTTGTTCCATAGAGATGACATCGATTTTTTTTTAACAAAATACCAACCGAAATTTCAGAGGATGAACTGTTCTGCACGTTTGATGTGACCAACTTGTATGGAAATATTTCCCATGATTTAGGTTTGGAAGCTATCAACTATTGGTTAGACCATTATCCAAACCAAAATGATGACCGTTTCACGAAAGAATTCATTTTATCTGCTATCAAACTGATATTGGAAAACAACACATTTGAATTTAGTGACAAACATTACCGCCAGCTCCTAGGTACAGCAATGGGCACAAAGTTTGCACCCACATACGCAACTTTGGTATTAGGATACTTAGAAACTTAACTATCTGACCAACTGGAAAATCATTTCGGCACTGACGCAAAAGAAAAAATTGAATCATCTTTCAAACGTTTTTTGGATGACTGCTTCATCATTTGGAATAACCGTTTTGGTGACTTCAATACATTTCATGACCTTTTGAATCAGTTGGATCCAAATATAAAATTTACTAGAGAAAATAGTGCTGATCAAATCTCATTCCTTGATATTTTGTTCTACAAAGCGACCGATACAAAGCAGTATTTGTCTTATACCTCATGCCATCCTCGTCAAACAAAGAACCAGGTACCCTTCACACTTGCGAGGAGAATATGCACTATTGTTACCGAGAGTGAACGCCTGAATGAACTCAAACTGTTCTTGAGAGCGAGAAATTACCCAGAGGGTGTTGTAAACAAAGGCATAGACAAAGCACTGTCTATTGATATACAGGATCTGAGAAAATCTACAGTAGACAGACCAAATCAAAATTTAATCACTTTCATCAATACTTTCAATCCAAATAATGCCAATTTTTTGCCTGTTATTAAGGATAATCTTAACCTACTTGAATCAACCGAATGACTCCGGAAAGCTTTTAATGGGGTTCAAATTATAAACGGAAAACGACAGGCACCCAATATTAAAAAACTTCTGCCAAATTAACACCAAATAATCAAACGTTCTCAGTATCTAAATGTGGAAAACCGACATGCAAGTGCTGTACAAACATTATTGTTGGGTCTACTTTTCTGTTTCGCCATATGAATACAAATTTCAAGGTTAATAGCAGTATGAGCTGCAATTCACAAAATTTACTGTATGTTAGTACATGCAATGGATGTGGCAAAACATACATTGGCGAAACGGGGGATGTGCTCAGAAATACATCTGAGTCCATCGACAACAGATCAACACACCTTCATTAAGGCATCTTAAGGTTAGCAAACATATTGCAGAATGTGCTAGTGAATTTGAAACGAAATTTAGTATTTTTCCGTTTTATAAAATGAAATCCGATGATACAGTCAGGCGACAGACAAAGGAACAGTACTTCATTCGTACGTTCAAATGTGAATTAAACTGCTAATAATACCTTTATTGATATATGAACTGTAGAATTGAAACAATGAATTATTTCTTTTATGCATGCATCGACTGAAAAAGGAGATGTCAGACAGTCTGTAAAAATTAATCATGTATTTATCAAGTCTGGACTTGTCAGGCGGACATGTCATCTAATGTTCTGTTTTGTTCTATATATCATTGTCGGATTATATCAAACTATTTTACCTTTTTGTCTACTGCATTATATTGTAAATATGTATGTCTCCAATGTCCAATTAGTATATAAAAATGCGTTTTAACATGTTCAACTACAAGGCAACTATATGTATATATAGCCTTACATATGAATAAATATATTATTGCTATTGAAAAGTCCATAAAATGGACGAAACCGGTTTAGCAGAGCAATATTCAGTTTAGCTCTAACTCTACATTTTGTGTAGTTTTATTTCTTATATATCTATATATACGCACACACACAAGAACATTTTCTTCGCGATCGGAAAACGCCAATCGCAGATCAAATTTATTGCATTACCCTGTGCTAAACTAATAAATATTTGCGAGAATAATCAAGATAATAGACTGAAGTAGAAGTAGAGGACAATCGTTACAATAAAAGATGCAAATTACGGGCAGTACGGTACGGTGTAGCAAGGCTCAATATTATAGGACAATGATGCGGAACTTTGAGGAGTGTCGATATTACTCTGTGAGCCATTGACAACTACAAGAACACATAAATATACGAATCTTCACGCAAACCACTTCATGAACAGTTGAATTCATACTTTTCAATGAATATACTGTAAATCCCCTTTCTTCCAGGTTATTTTCGTCGATCAGAAATATACCCGCATTATATGCGATTATAACTCGTCGAAAACATATGATTATCTATCAGTGAAACTCAGTATAGTGCAGGCACGTCAGTTCACGGCCCAAAACATACGTGGAGGATCCGACCATCATCCGTGGATGGTCCGACCATCATCCATGGATGATCCAGCCATCATCCACGGATGATCCAGCCATCATCCACGGAAGATCTGGCCATCATCCAGCCATCATCCGTGGATGGTCCGGCCATGATACGTGGATGGTACAACTATCCTCCAGCTATCCTACCATGCTATCCTACCAGTAGGATAGGGTAACTGGAAAGTGGGCGTACTGTAGTAGATAAAAACTTACCTTGAGAGGTGCATGCCATTTTAGATTTTATTTACTTTGTTTTGTTTAAATTATTGATCACGTATCTAAGAACAGGCTACAGAAGTAATAAAAGATCATAAAATATGACATAGCAGTCAGGAGATGTTATCATTCACCATGTTTTATTCGTTTTCTTGCTGAAGTGTCATAACAAATAATATGTGATGGGGATTTTGTCTCTGGGTGTTTTGTCCGCGGGTGTTTTCTTTTCTGTGTTTTGTCCGTGGGGGGTTTTGTCAAACACATTTTTGATATGCTTTTAAATGTGCTACATCTTGTCTCAGTGATAGTAGATAAAAACTTACCTTGAGACGTGCATGCCATTTTAGATTTTATTTACCTTGTTCTGTTTAGATTATTGATCATGTATCTAAGAACAGGCTACGGAAGTAATAAAAGATCATAAAATATGAAATAACATTGTCTTCAGATGTTATCATTCATCACGTTTTGTTCGTTTCCTTGCTGAAGTAGCATAGAAAATAATATGTGATGGGTGTTTTGTCCCTGTGGGTTTTGTCCCCTGGAAGGTTTGTCCGTGAGTGTTTTGTCTGTGGGGGGGTTTTGTCCTACACTCGATTCAATATTGTTATTCAGCCGGGCGGGGGCTGTAATTTTGCGGGGTGTAACTTGATAAGCACTCGTTCGCTTTGCATGTCTGTATACCCCGTACCTCCGTCAGACGAACGATGACCGGGAATAAGTTCTTTTACGGTGTCAGGAAAATTCGGAACGCGACATTTCACCACGCGACATTCCGGCACGCGACATTTAGGCACCAAGTGAAAGGCACCCTCTTTTCAGACCAAATTAGGCTGAAAATATGAATGTTCACATTCATTTTGCAACATATATTTAACATATGGACAGGTCACATTATGTACCTGAATACCAACCCCCACATCTGATGAATCTGGTAAATCTGCATTTTGTTCAAAATTATATATTCAGGACATAGTAATATTAATATGAAAATAAATTATATGCGTCAGTATTTTTATCTTATATGCCTCTGTATATACAAGGGCTCAATTAGCA
>JAVTVY010032471.1:0-15036 GCA_036873755.1 Hanleya hanleyi
GGAATTCGTATGAAACAACACATTGTAGCAGCTGGTATTAAGCTTAGTCAAATTTTACCTAACAATCTCTTACCAATTGCACCATGGCAGTTACCTCAACCAGAAGAAGATATTACACTAACGAAATATAAAAAGGCTGACACGAGCCAGCTCTTGTATACACACGAATTTGGTCTACTGAGAGAGAAATACAGATCACATCAGTCTATTTATACAGATGGTTCTAAAGATGGCGAGAGAGTAGCATGTTCTACTACCTTTAGTTCCAAAACTAAAACCTGTCGATTACCAGGTAAAAGTTCGATATTCACTGCAGAAGCAAAAGCTATATTGTTGGCTTTAGAATGTATTGGGTCCACTAAAAGGAAAAAATATGTCATATTCTCAGATTCACTGTCATGCGTTCAAGCGATTAAAAGTGGAACTTCGACTCATCCCACTATCTTTGAATATGCTACAACTACATGACTGTAGTTTTGATCAAAATATTGATATTATGTTTTCTAGGTGACCTAGTCACGTTGGCATCGAAGGCAATACTGGGGCTGATAGAATGGCTAAGGCAACCCTAGATGATGTAGTTGAACCTGTTAGACTCCTATAGAGCGATTGCAGACCCTCCATTTGTACTTATGTGGGACGGCTGTTTCAATCTTTATGGGATGCTGTGAATAACATCAAGCTTCATGAACTAAAAAAAATTGTAGGCTATACTCATTTGAACAGCCAGAAACGTTTCGATCAAACCATGATCAGGCGATGTAGTATCTGCCATACACGATTAACTCACGAACATTTACTTTAAAAAAATGCAAGTCCCAATGTCTATTCCATGCCATGCAGATCTGACAGTGAAACATATTCTTATCGAATGCATAGATTTTAAGAATGTAAGAGATGCTTTTTATCGAGCGACTACTTCGGAAGATCTTTTAGTCGGATGAGGGAGGTTTGCATCTTGGGATATTTGAGAGAAATCGATTTGTTGCATAAGTTTGAATGTGTGTGTGTGTTTCAGTGCGTTGGATTACTGAGTTATTGGCTTTAGTATTTAGAATTTTGTTTCAAAGTCGCTATATAGCTCAAATATTGCTGAACGAGACATTAAATCTTAACTTTCTCTCCCTCTGTCTGTCTCTCTCTCTCTCTAACGACGATATATCAGATATGCCTGACCAGCACAGACGACTGAAAAGTGCTCGTCTCAGAGCTCTTTGTGTTCTCAAAAATCAGTTGGATTGGAGTGTGATTTGGTGCATTTCACGTGAAGTGAGAGGTATAGTAATCAACAACATCAGTATCTAGTTCCAGACTAAAGTAGGAGGACAGTTTCCAGGGGCAAACTGAACCACTTTAACCTGGGGCGTAATGGGACAAATCAATAGTGCATTTTAACCTCTATCATCTGCCATTCGAGCGTCGATGGCTATGCGGCCTGCTCGACGCCGGGGGCAACATAGATGTTCCCAGTGTAAAATGTCTTCTGCTTCGACTCTCCATGTGGAGAGCCGCGGTTGCGCCATCGAGCTCAAACACTTCTCTGGTGTCATTATGTATCTGAACCCACGACTCAGAAAGCACCTGGACTGGATGAGAAGCTTTGGTGTCCAGTTCGATTAACGTTATGGCGTCCACATTGTCCTTTGCTTGCATCCTTTGTGACTTTTTGTCGCTACCCTATTAAGGTGAGTGAATCATGTGGTGGGGCAGATGGAGGTTATATAGGCTTATAGGGATGGAGGGACAATTATGACCTCCAACATCGCCACACAGAAGTGAAAACCAGGATGTTCATAGTAACGTATGTCCGCTTATTAGTTTCCCTCAGTCGCAAGCTCCTGCAATCTGGGGTTATAAACGGTCACATTTTTAGAATTGCCTCTTGAATTTTACCGCGAATGTTTTGGTAAACTTTGAATGACTGAATGGGTATACTACGTGACTGTGTACATCTGCATTCTCATACTGGGCATATTTAGTTCAATCGCGATCTAACTTTGGATGTGATCAATTTATCAAGGCTGCCGCTACGCGTGCAGCCTTATTGGATCGGCTTGGTCTCATGGGGGCCCAAATAGCTTTGTCCGCAAGATTGCGGAACAACAAATCAGAGTTGAGACTTATCGTCACAGGGCCAACTGTGGAGAAGATATTGAACTAGAAATTCGTAACAATTTGGGCTGTCTTAGATAAACGGAAGTCTTTCAAGCCCAAATTGTTCGTCTAAAATTCTGAACCGGAAGTTTGGAAAAGAAATCAAAAAAGAAAAACTCCGCGGAAACGTCTTTGCGCATACTGCAAAATGGGTTCTCGCGAGGCTTTTACGAGAGCTGCTTGGAAGTGATCTCCCTTATGTAATGGATCTGCTCGTTGAGGGCACTGTGGTTAGCGAATAAAGAACCTTGCTTGAAAGGCAAAACTAATGGATAAATAAAAAGAACTACACTAGATTGACTAGCACGATCTGGCCCATTCAGCTTGTATTTCTATCGACTGTTCATGCCTGATAACATCGATTCGTTAACTAAACCAGAAGAAGCGGAGTGATCGTTTTATTGCGGAGAATAAAGCTGAATTAAAGGACTTTGTCACTGAGTATTTTAATCGCAAGAAAGTCGTGCTTGCCAACACGGGCAGCTAACACATGAACATGAACGTTACGTTGCCCGTGCCGATTTTGACTTGCTCCAGACACGCTAACGTAGCACTCGCGAGTTGATCTAATAGTGAAGGCAACAACAACAACAATTATTTTACACGATTATTTGTCACGACAATTCAACATTTTCATTTGGGAACTCGACCTATCTCTTGAAGAATTTATCCACTATAACACAATTTTTTTGCGCGTGTTTGGCGCGCATTTTCCCATCGATAAAAAGCTGAATTGTTTGGGGCAAACTTCAATTGCAAAATTTCTCAAAAATTCAATTCTTCAAATTCAAGTTTTAATCTGGGTTACCAGGATGAAAAAGTGTCTAAAACCCCCCTGCTGTTATGATATTTAAGAAAATATCGTTCCAACAAATTTAATCTCATAGTTGAACCTTTGGTTGACATGTTACACTGAACTCCCTAATAGTGAAACAGTCTGGTGAGAGAATTGAGCTTACCGAGTCAACATCCATCTTAGCTTGATAATGGCATTTCACGTTTCACTTAACACTGCCCTTAGCTTATCGCTATGATTCTGCATGTATTTCACACGGTGCCACCTATCAGCCGCAAAGGACATATTTCTGGGGGGACATAATCCTGTTCGAAAGTTGTTCCTGAAGCATCAAGTCACTTGCCCGCTGCATTTAAACGAGCCAGTGAAATTATCTGTATTTAAATATTTTGACCTGGGCATCTCAGATATGTCAGTCTGACTTGAGTGCAGAGGGGCAAGACCGGGGATTCTATGCGAGACAAAAACGAAGTTGTGCGAATCAGCTATTTTAGTTCTCACTCTAATGGAGCATGCTTCTTTGTTTTTCTTAAGACAAATCATATAACAAACGACCTTACCTATTTCAAAAAAATAAAATCGGGACAGTTCACAGGAAAATGATATGCTTTTTATTTTGTGATAGGGGCATTTCGAGGCCCACCAAGGGATCATTTCAGTCGCTGGCTTTCTGGAGGTGTGTCTTCGTTTTATGAATGTGATTGCACCGTTGTCGGAGCTCATGGGACCAATCGCATGTGACCAATTGGGGAAATGCCCTAATATACTCATATACCACCCATTACTGCATGGCTATGAGCAGAAGTTCCTACGTATGTTCGTGACATGCGTGAGGATGATGAGCAACATCATGAAGTGAGGACATTGATCTTGGCAATGCAGAGCTAGAGGAAGGACACAAATCTGTCAGTGTCATCGTCTCCCGATCGAGAGAAAAAAAACGTGTGTTCAAATTCTACAATGCCTGAAACAAAATGGAAAAACTAGTTGGAATACATGACAGTATGGTGATAAAAAACAGTTTCAGTAGGGGTGAACAGCTGAAGTACCAGGAAGACAAGTAAAAAAAAATAGTTACTTCTGGACGGTAACTTTCAAAATCTGAACGGATTCTTTGCAAATTTGGTATGTGGATAACTTGCCACAGGATATCACTCGAGATTACTTTTCATGCTGGGTATCGAATGTTAAGGTTCCAAACTAAATCAGTAGTTTCAACGTCGAGGGACTTCAGATGCTCTGGTTTTCATTAAAATTTTCTCTGAAGCATCAAATTAATTAATGGAATAAATTATTGTACTTCGTACAGTTCATAACTGTCAAAGGTAACTAAAGCATTACACATAACACAACCTATACACATGATCAAATTTTGGGAAATAGGAAAAACTAATAATGTATTTCTAAAAATCACAGTCAAACATCAAAACCATATAATCACACAGATAACGGCAGCCTTTCGAAGTCCACGAGTAGTAGTTTCATTTATAATGCAGTGCATGGACTCACCGTTCTTATCATCAATATGGAGACCCTTGAAACACCATCTTGAGCCGCGATTTACTCGGCTATATAACGCAAGTGCGAGATCATCGCCTTCTTGAATCATGTCACGGATATTGGAAACATGAAAATATATGTTACTGGTCAACATTTAGATTTTGAAATACAGATGTTACAGCTTACCCAACTTATCCGGCCTGTAGATAATGCATTTATTATGTGTGAATGTGAATAGTTATCCACTAATGACGTCTGTTCAGTGAAAGACGAATAGCTCTATTCTGCAGGCATTTGTCTATGTTTAATGTGCCCGAGAGGGCTAGTTTCGTGTGTGTGTCTGCAGCCGCAGAAAATGGCGAATGACTGAAATAAATTGGCGTTGAATGGAACCTTGTGGGTTTTGGGAGGAGTCTAGTAGCGTGGTAGATTTGAACAGCCAGTCCTTTATCTGAACCATAGTCAAAAGTCGGTAGTCGGCCAGTGAATCCGAACTTATTTTAATGATTTTGCGTGCATGTACATGATTGGCGGGAAAATATGATAGGGGCTTCACTGTGCCGCTTGCATACATGTTTTCTAACGATTTATTTGCTTTTCAACTTTATTTTAACACGATTGGCTATATCTGGTAATGCTAGCCATGTCTCTCTACATTAGTTTTATTGATGTCAAATAAGCGAACATAATAATCACAAACATATGGTGGTGTTTATTCAACCGTGTATTTCTCAATAGCAAGTAATATTTTAATTACTCTAAAGCTAGTAAATAGTGCGATTAAACGAATACATGTCCGATGTCGATAAGAGTGACAATGTGCTGTGGACATTTATCTATAAACTATGTTTATTGATGTAATGTGCAATATGAACCTGAAGATAGGCCTGGTGAATGGGACTAAATATAGAGACCGGGGAGTATCAGTCTCATGGCCGACTAAACGATAAATTGGAGCAAAGAACGAGGTGGGGAAATTGACGATGTCTGGCGAATAAAAAGCAACTATATCACCCTACTGAATCGACAAGTATGATTGTAGGTAAACACCGTCGGTCACGTGTCAAATCACAGTCAATGGGAGGTTTTTCGGTGCTTTCGTTATCAAGCGTGGGAGTGTGTCTGACCGGACGACAGTGATCACAACCGAAAATGAACGATTTTCAGCATGTCGATGACAGGTATGGTTACTGGTGTCCAGTCATTTTTTGATGGAGAGATATCGTACTATATTGTCACCAAATGTAGGGTTATCACTAATCCAAGTTAACAAAAAAATTTAAACATTTTTGCGGCGAAAGATGTTTTTAGGTGTTGGTGGACAGTCCATGGTAGGTAACAGCATCGAATTATAGTGTGAGGAATTGAGCACAAAATGAACACGTGGAAACTTACTACCTGCCTCATGTATCACTGACTCATTCATCTCTCGATTCCTTTCACTTGTGTGTGTTTAAGAGGAATATGAACCGTTAATAGTTTATTCTCTGTCTGTCTGATATTGCGACAGTACATGGTATCATCATCGGACCGATCGACAGTCCGTGGTAGGTCAAAATACGGTCAGTCCGAACTGACGTGAACCGTGTAACCTTGGCCAATGATTCGCCAAATGGACTGTTGCCAAGACAAATGGTAGCTACCATGGACTGTCGACATATCTGATATACAATCATATGTTGCCTCATTATAACATTGCAGCTGTTATCCGGCTTCAATGTGAAGTGATCCAATCTACAGTTCATGGTCGCATGACACATGGACTGGTGCATTTACCTACAATCATACTTGTCGATTCATTAGGGTGTATATGACTCTGCAGGAAAGCACTACTGTTAGGTCGACACCTAACATTGAGAACCGAGAATTCGATGGTTTCTCGGATGTAGTCTTAGTATCTCAACCGCGTTTTTATTGCAGGTGTTCATGTGGAGACAATGAATTATCCACACGGGCCCTAGCACCGGCTTAAGCGGAATTACATAAGCTAGCTCGGGAGCTGTGACGACAGATCAATACTATGCGCCATATCGATAGAAATTCCCTTCCACAAGCACCAAAAAAAACCCATTTGGAGTATGTAAATTATATTCTTTACTGTTTCAGCAGACAAGGTCCCGAATAATTAATAATTATATGTAAATATTACTATGTGCTGTAAAAGGAAGTGAATATAGTTGTTTCACCTGTTTTCCCCCATTGGAATCTCCATTCCTTCACTGAAATTACCTTGAAAGATATACGTGACAAACACAACCAGTTTGTCAAGGGAAGGCAATTTTCTTCCTTCCACTCATACAGACATATCACAATTGTAGTGGGCACCCAACATGCATAAAGCACCAGACAAAATCAGATTTATAGATCCGACATTCAATATTCAGCCTTCGCCCATATCAGAATTTCCTCGTCAATAATCGAAAAATCTATTTCCGATGGCAGCACCAATTCCAAATTTGTACGAAAGAAAAAAACAATAAAACGCAAGAGGGCTTCCTGCAAGGCAAAATCGGTTAACAGTTTTCAATTATGCCAGCACGGCATGATGATATTATATACAAAACATCCTTATCACTGGCCATTATTCTTTATCCAAATGAATTAAATGTCTTTTCCAAAGTATGTATCTCAGTCACGCTTTGATTGTGTCAGTTCATTTGAACACCGTGAATATCCGGAGATCTTGTACGTTGTTTTACCGCCAGTGTACGATATTTATCTCAGAATTTGTAAAACACTTGATAATCAAACGAACCTAGCCCAGGGTTAAGCAGAATTAGACACAGCTTACGAAACGTAGCGCCAGAGATCCTACGGTCATATTTTGCCGGCAGTGTGCGATATTCACTCCAGAACTTGGTAAACGAATGGAAGTGTTTTGTGGTGTAGCCCTGTTTGACAAGTTTCTGCTGTAATATTATGTGACATTGACTAAAATCGTCACCGCCTGCTCATGATTTAGCAAATGCCACGAGCTCACTCCACTTTGGCACTGTCTGTAATTGTGTGGACTATATCACGTGGCCTTTCAGGATAATAACCATGAGCATAATGAACCTGGGTGCACTGGTGTTTACATGAATATCATTTTTTATAGATCGATACTGTTCTAGAGGAACTTCCATACAGTTTTCTCTAGTAGAGCTTTTGGAAACAAGAGTAAATGTATCGAAAAACACGGATAGCACTGCATGACAGGCTAAACGTGTATTGTGTGTCACTTCTAACGGTGTACTACCAAAGCTGGATCCCTCTCCCAAATCCCTACTTGTGACGGGGGTATTTTAACAGAGTAAAATGTTTTTCATATAACCATCAAATGTTCCTGTAACCCTCACCCTCTGGCTGCAGAGTAGGCGTCTACCATATTTCCCCTCAACGCCTGATATTCTCAGCGTCTCTTGCCAACCGAAGGATGAAACTTTCTATGTTATCGTGGTATTGTATCAATCAGAAATTCAAGTAAAATGATGTATTCATCATTCAAGCAGAGTGGACATTCTGCAGTATAATAGCACGCTAAAGTATTTGGCGAATGTGTGCCTCATTACAACATTAAACCCATTTACATTGATATCAGTAGGTTTCCTGCATAAAAGAAAAGTCTGAAAATGTATTGCCAATGAACCGTAATGGAAACAATACCCATTCAGGCATTATAATTCTGCATCACTCGACGCCTAACGGAAACCATCAGCTTGGATTCACTGTTCCTCTGCTTTGTGATATATCTTTCTCATTCTTATATCTCTCGATGTGGAGACATCGAGAACATCCGTTGGAGAGTAGCATATTTTATTTAGAGACCAGATAAGCATGGTGCCACTGGGAATCAAATGCAGAGCCGCGATCTATTTGGTTAGATTTTGGAACCATATTTAGAGGTCCGACTGGGCTATCTGTGATAGTTTATACCAGAAATAATGTAACATTTGGCATGCTCTTTCAAAATCAACAGCACTCTTTATCCGTCAGTGCCCCAGGCTCCCCTTTCTCCGTGATAATCATCACTACTCAAAATGACTCCTATCATTGACAATAATCAGAATATCTTTCTTTGAACGATGTCATTTTGCAACTACAACAATTGAAGTCAAGGCCGCAGGGCTCATATATCTAGTTCATTCTACTCCACGGTCAATAGTCAATTAATTTAGCATCAGTATGGAATACATAGCGGCATCGGGTGAGATACAATAAAGTATACAGTATATCCTGTCATGTAAGTATTAAAATACGATGAAGGTGTGTGGTTAAACATCATGGGATTCAGACAGAGACATGGGTGATACATGTAATGATCGGGAAAACGCTATGGTTTGGAATAAGCTGTCTTCCGATGTTGTTTTTCAGTTTGTTTATAACTCTCCCCATCGTACAGAACATGCTTTTTCTTTGATAATCTTAGTTCTCCTTCGCCAACTCCAGTTGGGTTAAATTTCGAAATAATGTCTGGGATATCATATGAATACACTTTTTATGCATGTTGTTTTCTTTCGTGGCGATGACATTAATAATTTTGGAATATTGTATAACAGAAATGCCTTTGTGTAGTCTACCCGAAATGAATTGTTGTAATACGTAAAGCTGCCCAGTTGAATCTCTGAAGATATTAAGTCGGAGCGAAAAACAACCATATGACTCTTACTTACTTCGGCACCACATATTCAGATCCGAGAATACGGTGGATTATCGGAAGCAGCCTTAGTTTTTCCGCCGCGCTTTCATTGCGACTGCGATCCAAACGATTTGGTCACTGAAATTGGCAACTGGCACGGACTCGTAGAGTAAATTTGGGGTCCTTCGCCACAGATCTGCTAATTCTTCGCATATGGTCTACAATTCAACACGCTTTTTTTTCAAGCCGCGATTATATGCATATTGGCTATTGGAAATTATACGATACTCAATATTACTTTCATTTAGATATCTAAACCATTCTCAAATGTACAAATAACGTTATCTGACACAGGCGAGTTCGCTATACATAAATGAACGGAAGGATAACATATCAGATAATACTCAAACTCTGTCCGCTTCGACGGGCTTTCGATCTCTGCGGGGCTGAAGTCTATTATTACCCAGCGAGACCGATGGGGCTTTTCATTCTCCCGTGAATGGTTTACACAAGTGTAGTTATAATTGGTCAAACGTCTTGCATTTCCCATCTGTTTTAACATATCCCACTCTCCTCGTTTCAAAAGATGTATAACGCTTCATAAAACATAGAAAGTATGGATATTTCATGGAACCACCCTCATCCTGAAACGCAAATGCAGTGTTTTGTATACTCGGAGGATTAGCATAAGGATATGTCATGAAATCAGAAACATACACCATCGACCTATGGGACGAGTTCCAATGACGATTATATCGCCAAATGACTAGGGTTTTTTTGGACTACATTGTTCAAAGTATTCTACAGTGCTGTTGTATAATTGCCATCACCGTGTAAGGGATATATACATTACAGCCAGTGTGGAGGCTAAGAATGTCCGGCTAAACCAACTGAGGCATTTTTCTTCTCACTGGGACAATGGTTGCAATAGAAAAGGATATGAAAAGGGACAGTAATCCGCAGGACATTCTTATCGATCACACCTGTATACCTGATTGTTTGCTCTCTCTGACCACTGTATTTGGTAACAGTTATATAAATGGCACCACATCTATAAGGACTTTAGTCCCTGATGCCATCTACTATTGCAGAGTGGCGCGCTCATCTCAGTTCGTTCTTGGCCGATTATTCTGAGCAGTGGCGAACACAACAATTCAAACGACTTGTGGATGACAACTATAGCTGTGACTTGATAGACCTTAGCCCAGGAATGGAAATTTCTGACCACAAAGGTGAGTGATAGAAGGCAATTATGACCGCAAAGGTGAGTGATAGAAGGCAATTATGACGGGAACATGTTCTACCGATACGATGTAAATGTTGTTAGTACTAATTCATGACCTCGTGCATCAGAAAAGAGTTTCGGTTACGGATGGTCTTGTTACCTTGGTCATAAGAGTTGCTATTTATTTCGAATGAGCTCTAATCAGCGCGCTTTGAAAAAAAGATGACATTTGAAAGAAAATAAACTTGTACTTGCGATCGAACCACCCGTGGACGTGCGATTGGAAAGTGAGGATATGGTTATATGCAGCCTAATCGAAAGAACATCAGAGCGGATATCCAGCTATACAGACAAAATGCACTCGGTAGCGAGCTATCAAACATGCTGTTTACACTTGTTCCAACCCCTTAGCTCAACCCCTTACGCAACCTCCAAACAGGGTTATCTCCCCTCCTGTCAGTCGATCGACCCTGCCCTTAGTAAATTATAGGGGGCGAAAAAACGCCATGGCAGTCTCCGCACAGTGAGTCATCACCAAGCCATGTGCATGTAGCCTTTGTCAAGATTAAAAGGGCGAGATTATCCGAACTGCTCGGTATCGCAACAACCTGAATTAACCAGAATTAATCAAGTGCAGCACATCTGTACTTAAATAACTGTTCATCTCTTTACAACAACAACATTTGGACTACATCAAGGCATGGAGCCTAATATGGATTGAGAGATCACTCCGTGACATCAGTGGTCAAAATTTGGCCGCCGACAGTATTAAAACTAAGCATGTTGATTAATTTTATGACCGCTTAGCTTACCACATGGTGGGCTGACTGACCAGGCTTTGAGGGACTCGCGGCTAATTCCGCAATGTTCCGTGGTGGTATGAGCATGTTTTAGGGAGTTCAATCCTGATAATGTAGATGTGTTAAAAGGCGATTTTCGCTCGTTTGAGCACCCAAATCGAATGTCGGAATGTGTAAAGCAGCCAGCCATTTGACCAATGTGTCCATTCGTATTATCCGGAAGTCTCCGGAAAATATTTTATTTTACGAAAACAGTTCACTCAGCTTGAATATATATGTTCATAGCCCGGCACCAAATTTGTAAAAGCGTATATCATTGGTGGTAACAATAAGAAGGCGAAGATTTACGGCTTACGGCTAAATGAATTACAGGCATCCTGTAAATACGAATTGTGGCAGGCTTGGCGATTTTATACCATGGTACAATATAATTACAGGCATCCTGTAAATACGAATTATGGCAGGCTTGGCATTTACAGGTATCCTGTAAATACGAATTGTGGCAGGCTTGGCGATTTTATACCATGGTACAAAATAATTACAGGCATCCTGTAAATACAAATGATGGCAGGCTTGGCATTTACAGGCACCCTGTAAATACGAATTATGGCAGGCTTTGCGTTTACAGGCACCCTGTAAATACGAATTATGGCAGGCTTGGCATTTTATACCATGGTATATATTATTTACAGGCATCCTGTAAATGGCGAATTGTGGCAGGGATGGTCAACCACATATAGCCTCAGTACTCGCGCTTTACCGCAGACGTGCTATCAGGAAAATCAGTTAATATAAATTTGCATTCGTTGTCTGAATGACAGTATCGTCGTTTGGTCAATGATTATATTTCTGATTATTCTGTGTCAAACACAGCAGCGGTTTCCGTGAAGTTTGATTCTATCAATCTTAATTACAGCGGTCATAAAGGCATACTCGGATTTGTACGATGCCGGATTCAAATCTATTGAGTTTACTGATGTAGAAGTGCTCCCTGCCGGCGACAATACTGCTGTTGCATACTGGCGATATCGTATTCCTAGCGATCATGGCACGGACCTGTCCGGAAAGTGAGAATAAATATATGTATACATTAATTGGTCAAACATGATAAAGATACACAGATGTAGAAATGAAAATTTCCAGCACATTCATTCATTTTATAGACGTATTACCTGAAGTAAAATAACACTATTCCTCAATATATTTACCACTTTCATTCTTCTTTCCCGCATCATATTTTATCATGTTTTCTGTATTAGCCTGTCTTTAATAATGGATAAGGCGTATGATTGAAACGAGTTACATGTAACTTGGTGGTATTTTATCTTCAAGATTACTCTATTTAAAATAGCCTGCACGTTATAATTCGAGACAGTTCAATGTCAGCCATTATACAAATTAAAAAGTTCGGCTTCAGGGGCATTTCATTTCCGGGACTCTTACATGAATATATTCTAAAATGATATGCTCACTGCATATTATGATGGTCTATGGTATGTATGTTACATTTTTGTCTTGACAGAACTTGATCGATCCATATAACACCAACTTCTACTTTCATTACTCAGCTCTATGGTATTCATCGTGAATCGGTGGGGAAAGATAAGGATAAAGATACTGATCTTCAACTGACGATTTCAAGAGTATGTGTTTGTCTACCATCAACCAGATTCACTGCCGTGGAAACTGTTTGCGATAAAGCAGCAACAAAGTATTACTTTGTGAATGAAATAAATTCATCTTCATGATTGCGTAGCTCCTGTTGGGTTTCTTGTGAAATAAATTCAATCATCATGATTGCGTATATCCTGTTGAGTTTCTCATGGAAAAATATAGTTTTAAGGAAATGATATAACTAGCTACCTGCGGTTGAACCCGCACAAGGGACCAGGTGGCAAATAGCTGCCCTTCATATAATATTCCAGGCCAGCGTAGCTGAAAGACACGATAAATTGACATTGCTACACAGACAAATCAAAAATGTTTATGCTGGTCCACCGACGCTGATTAGTTGAAATTCCACAAGGCCATGTAAGATTTACGTAGAAATTTTGGAAATTTGTCTTTTTGTTTCGGACTGCTGGGCTGATTGATATTTGAACTTGGCATTTCTGATAACTTGGCATACCAGTTGAAAAGGACCATTAGAGGTTCTTCATGATATAATCTCTTCCCTGAAATTATATGGACACCATCGGTGATTTTGTAAAATCAATTTGAGCGAAGGATCGTACAACCTGGCTGAAAATGGAGCTAAAATGTTAAGACATGTTGAGTGGAATTTCGATAATGAATTGATACTTCGGAGTGACAAAATACACTCTTAAAACTAAAGTGTTGTATACAACATTTATAATGTTGTATATAACACTTTGATAAGTGTGGAGGAGGGAAAACATTTGTAAATGTTAATTCAACACTTTCGAAAGTGTTGCTGGTTTCAACACTTTGTAAAGTGTTAGATTTCAACATTTTAACAGTGTTATGATCTCGTTTTTAACCTTTATAAATGTTGAATTCTAACACTTGCAAGTGTTGGATTTGTGTCAATATTTAACACTTTAATAATGTATCTCGTTTCTAACCTTTATAAATGTTGAATTCTAACACTTGCAAGAGCTGGATTTGTGTCCATATTTAACATTTGGTAAATGTTGACTTTCAACACTTTGCAAGTGTTGGGATTCAACGCTTTGTAAGCGTTGGTATTCAAAAAGGAAATGGCATGATAAGGCGGCATTTTGGCCTATACACATGGTGCAGTTGGACCCCCCACCCAGAATAAAATGTTCTGAAAAATAATTGTGTTCTAATGTAGACCCTAATGGCAAAAAATATGTACACAGTATGTGAAAGTTCTAGCTCAATTGTGTTATGACCGTAATTAATACATGAAATTAAAATCGCATCATTTGTGAGAAAGGGTCTAAATCGAGTCATTCTAACACACATTTAGACACGAGGAGGTACCAGGTTAAATGACCCTTAGACCCTTTTTCACAAAATAGCACATGCTGTGGATTTTAATTTCATGTGAGAACTATAATCTTAATGCAATCAAGCTAGAACTTTCACATATTGCATTATATTTTTTTCGTCATTAGATTAAAACAATTATTTTTAGGACATTTTAATTTCTTGATTTCAACTGCACCATGTATACGTATGCTGCCTTATCGTACCATCTACTTTTAAGGCATTTCACAAAAAAAAAAAAAAAATTGCCTGTTAAAATTTGCAACAGCAACACAGTAATCCTTCTATGATCGGTTTTCAACTCCCCCACAGACAAATTGCTGTGGAAGTGTAACTGTGGCACTTGTGTAAGTGTAGGTCATATTCAAGATAATGACAAAGAACAGAACAAAATAAAGTTCACTTGCATTCAGTCAGAGACGAATAAAAACAGGAGTGAGATTGAAGTCTGACCCCTTGACAACTGCAGGACATAATTGTAGTAATGCAAAGAACTAAACAGATTTGTGACAATGTATCATACGACCTGTTAAGCAAGCAGGGTATAAATTTGATAAAGTTTATGTTAGATATGACAAACTTGCAGAAGTACCAAAGTTACATTTTGAAATAAGCATCCCTCCATTTGTATGACAAACAAGAATAAAAAATAATGCAAGAGTATGCTTTACTGCTTTTTTAATGTAACAATATGGGAAGAGTTCATGAATATATTTTCACAATAAAATTCATTAAGGTCACTGTTACCTCATGACCCTCTCACATCTCTATGTAAGGGCAAATAATTAGAATTCATATGGGACTTAAAATTTTCAAAATATCTCCTTTTCTTCATATTTACAAGCATTTGGTTTGGAGGATCCATAATTAATAATTGTCACACTCAGTATGTCTCTTTTTACAAGCAAGGCCATGAGGAACAAACAAACATTTAATGTAACCCATGACCAGAATGCATTTCATCATT
>JAVTVY010032472.1:0-15208 GCA_036873755.1 Hanleya hanleyi
GAGCTTCTTGAAATTGGGACATGCTAGGAACTGGCATAAGGCATTCCAAACAGATAGACATGGTGCGCCGAGTTGGAACTCCAAGGAACTCCATGGCATACTTTTTGGAACTCGGTAGACAAAGGATGGCTTGTGCCATACAATGTAACATGCAATGGCATGAGGGGACTGGCATATATGTCATTCCAATTGGAACTCTCGTCCATCCAGATGAGAACACTAAACTGGACATTTTGGATAACTGGCATATGCCATTCCTATCAAGGAACTCATGCCCTAATTTCAAGAAGCTTCCTAAGCTAACTTCAGGCCAGCTTTGTGCCAAAATGTCACAGATTCTGAATGCAGAAATATGGCACAGTACTTGTGCGTGTCTCCCAAAAATGTTCCTTGGGCAAAATGTTGAATGGAACTAAAATACATTTTCTCTCAGTTTCTCCAGTATGCAGTTCACATGGGAAACACCCTGAGAACAAAATTCCCACATAAGTAAATATACATGTACATGTAGGTTAATGTAATATGGAGTGAGCCTAGTCAATCCTGTATGTACATTTGACAAAATGTCAGAGGGTTGGCACGTGTGACAGACAAATAACACTGAATCGCCTCACAAACTATTGGTCACATTCAAGTGAGGCGATGTGAAAAATACAGAAATGGCAGCCCAGAAATTCCCAGGATACTGTTTGTACTGTGGTATTGTTTTCACAAAGGCAAAGCCAATATCGTGTTTGAAAATTTTATGGTTTGGTAGTTCCAAGTGCGAAGCAGAACATTTTTTAAAAAGATTGTTTTTCTCTGATACAGCAAGCAGTACGTCATTAGAACAGGTGTTTTCAATTATATGTACTCTGCAATATAAACTACTCCCGAGGTTCATGTGACTCACTCTTGATGACGCGTGTATGTATATACAAATGTAGCACAATTTCTTCATCTTTCAGCATTTTTTTATCCAACATTGCTCTTGGGAGATTTGAATCATGTAACGGGTGCACATGTTAATATACATTGTATGTTGTAATAAAACTGTCAAATGATGTACTACATGAATGTCCACAAGTTCAGGCCAATTAAATCTAGACTTGAATTACTATCTTGGTTGTACTCGTACAGCAGACATTCAAGGTATCAACAGAAATGGTGATAAAAATTAAAGAATTGTATTCAATTCAACAAGGAATGGCTTGAGTTTGATGAAGAAAATTAAGGCCTACACATTTATACATTGTACTTTATCAAATATTATCCCATTTTTTTTGTTGGCACATCACGTAACCAGTGGGAAGGGAATATACATGCACAGATCTAGAACCAGCAATATGGAAGCATGGGAATTGTTCATTCGGTGAAATGTAGCTGCCTTGGAAACCTGATAATAGTCTGGATTGTACATGTACATTATTGGAGATCTGGTATTGTACCAGAAGATCTGGGAATGGCAAATTATGATCATCTGCTTTTCTTGCCCATTAAAGAGAGAAATAGATGTCAAACCTCCAACTTTTTGAGAGATATCTTGACTAGATGTATTCTTTCTTACCTGATCACCCCCCAGTATGGCCATCAGTTCCATGATGGTGTTCCCAGCTAGGGTAAACATTCTCCAGCCTAATATGTAATATCCCACAGATCAGGTTCAAATGGTGTATACACAGCTAAATTACCTATTATTCTTTGGCATATATACACATCAGTCACAGACTGACAACTATTTATCGTTGAAAATAACAAAGTTTCACCAGCTTCGTCTTCTCTCCTAAAAACAACTGTGTTCAGATGTTCATCAACGTCTACTGCGGTCTGAATCCACAAAATAGGGAAGCAAAGTTTTGAACGCCTCTGGCATTGTTTAAAATTACATATTCAAACTGAATACGCCCAGCTTCTTGAGTTACTGATGTCTTTAACTACCGGTACCAGTGGTGAAGGATGACTATAGGCCTGTGTGAATGTTCACCACATTTCCTCAGTAGTTATATATATAGGCAGGATATATATGTGTATTTAACCATGACCAGCGTGTGTGATACATACATGTACTGATGTAGACACAAACACGAGTCCGCCCTCATCCCTAACTGATGAATATGTGCAAACAATGAGCCAGTACAGCAGTTGTTTGGAGACTTTCTTACGTGCTCTGGACAGGAAAAGTGAAACATCACTGTTGTCTCTTCTAAATTCCTATTCAAATAGTTGCCACATTTCACCCAGTTTTCCGGAGCTTTGTATTATGCCCAGTTAACTGTTTGCATCAAAAGAAGGCGGTACTACAGGTGATAAACCCAACTCCGTCACCACCAAGAAGGTGTGCAGGTTGCTGAGGTGATGTCAACTGTTAGTTTCCGTTAAATACTCAAATGAAAGGCAGAAATGTCAATCCCTCTATTACAGGCACAGTTAGTTGATATATTCATACAGATAGTCAGTGTCTGACATGGTTCACTTCTGCTGGCACATATTTGTTGAAATCAAAGGGCGTGAAGGGCACAGATCTATCTCCCACTCATATGTTATATTTACTTTGTATCAATAAGATATATACCTAGAGGAGCAATATGTACATCTTTTAAATTAAGTCTTCCTCAAAATGACAAATTGTAACGACATGTACATGCAGGTATAAAATCATTATCGCTATACATTATTTATACCCTAGATTGAAACAACAAATTACGGTGTTACTGTACAGCAGAAAGTGTTTCTTTATGTTTCAGGTTACAATGAGGATGCAAACAGATATATATGTACAAGTACATGTACACATCAATTAAACATGCTAGGAAAGCTAATACTTTCACATCTGTAGCTCGGGCTACGTACATGTGTATCAAACATTGAGAACTTGGGAGTTGTGATTTTCTTACTTTTAGCTTATTACATGTATATTGCGATTATTTTCTGCTTACTTGCATAATCTAAAGCCCGAAGGATCCAATGATATGCAAATTCAGACTAGTGGACATGAAGAGAATGAGCATGTTCTGGTGTATAACAAATACGTATGGCAAATAAGGAGATAATTTAACTTTGCCCTATGATCAAGTCATTTGACACGTCTTTCTGACCCATAGAGTAGAATTACTTTATAATGTTCACATGTAAACTGCCACATACAAAACAATTCTGTGGAGCCACATGTTAACTATATATTTTATACCTACACATGGAAAAGGATGTGATTTAGCATTTTATACTGTTTGACATAATTGTCAACGAGTTAAACTGTTGAATTTATTAATTTATTTGAGGCATCAAATGGCATCAATATGGGGCAATTGTAGCAACCCTATGGGGCCTTTTAACAGCCCTGGTCAAACTGTGTGCAGTCTGATTGGTCAAGGAGTAGAAGTTAATCCAGGTTTCATCTGATATCTTTGATGAGATCAAAACAAATCCCGCTTGTTACAAATCACAGTGAACGATTCCTCGAGCTACACACACATTGCAAGACAGTGAATACACGCGGAAAAGAAATACATTAATCTACATGTGGTATTGGAAAATCAGTGTATATTAATATATAATGCATTTAATTTCTTTACTATATATTACTGGTTAATTAGCTACAGAGATGAGGCCCTTCACCACGTTGATTTCCAGAAATAGAGATTAGTGGCAAAAATGCTCATGAAAAGATAGGAGAAATCCTCAAATCCAAAGTGTACACTTGAAGCCACGAGTAGATTTGAATTGTCCTTCAGATAGCTGAAATTTTATCTGTGAATGAATATAAATTAGATTTGCTCATAAATGTTTGTTATGATACCCCTTAAGTCAGTCAATTGCTCTCACAGGTATTCTCTCAGATGTCAATGACCCGCACAACTAGGGTAAAGATTCAGTGTTACAACATGGTCTGGCAGCCATTGTCTTAATAAACTGATTTCCATATATGTCAAAAATTTCTGAACTAGTAATATGTGAAAATCGGACACTGGGAATACATACTTTTTCATTTATGGCCAATAATCTGTATTTCCTAATGTTAATCTTATCGGAGCCATACTGCAGTTATGGGCGGAGAACAGTACCCGAGGCATTTGCCTTCTCATGTGCACGTAATGAGGCTGTCAGTTGGGGAGAAGCCTGCATGGTTATTTCCCCTGGAAGAGATAACCAGGCACACATCCGCTTAAATTATATTAGGAGTAGGGTCGGTAACTTCAAACACTATGCAAAGTTAAGTAGCTTCATCAAACTACAGCAGCCATTTACAAATCACGTCCCTTATCAAAATGCAAAGTTAAAATATCATAATAAATCAGTTTCGTGTGTATAGTCCTACTCACCAAGCTTGCCTCCCAAGAAACCATGTCGGCCCTATCAGATGATGTTACAGCCATGTCAGACCACTGAATGTACATGTATACCATGTACATGTATGTAGCTACTGGTAAACATGCAAGTATGTAAATGAACAAGGTGAGGTCATCCAGATGTCAACCTGCCCTTCTGTTTTTTCTTCACATCAATTAATCATAGTGCGTATGAACATGTCTGGGTGCAGTGTTTAGGTTGAAGAACTGTACAATGCACATGTAAACTGTTCTCAGCAACTGTAGCATTGTCAAAACAACTCCTTCTGCATGTATTACATGTAACACTGAATTGTAATGGAGGAATTCAGCTCATTATTAAATAATTGATCAACATTGATAATAAGATAAAATTTGAGTAAGATTATTGTTATTTCTAACACATGGCACAAAAGCAAATTGATTGCTTGCTGGCCTGAGGCTATTTTATTTATACTAGAGTTTTAGCCTGAAATCCCATTCAGTTATACAGACCTGGCTGTATTATCCTACAATGCTTGTGCTGAAAATGATCACGTAATAGAACTTTTTTAAGATATAATTGTATATAAATTATGTTCAAACATTAGACAGAAAGTTCAACTATCAGAGGAATGAAGCAACCAAATATATGCCTACTCCACCACTCATCTTTGCAGGATTTCAACAGTTTAATATGCACCTTGTATGGCCTTGTACAGTTTCTTGGATAATAGTATACTAGTGCTGTACATAAAAGAAAGGGTCATCCACCACCCTTATAAGGACCCATATCATCATCCAATGTATGTAAACTTGGGGGAGCAAGGGGGATATTCAGCTGTGGTTCCACTTTCACAGCTGCTTCACCAGTCCACTGGTAATTTACATAGGTCTTACAATCTGCCTCATGAGAGAGACAGATCAGTCCCATAAGGGAGACAGAACAGCTGCATGAGGGAGACAGATCAGCCTCATGAGGGACAGATCAGCCTCATGAGGGAGACAGAACAGCTGCATGAGGGAGACAGATCAGCCTCATGAGGGAGACAGAACAGCTGCATGAGGGAGATAGAACAGCCCCGTGAGGGAAACAGATCAGCCTCATGAGGGAGACAGATCAGCCCCATGAGGGAGACAGAACAGCTGCATGAGGGAGACAGATCAGCCCCATGAGGGAAACAGATCAGCCTCATGAGGGAGACAGATCAGCCTCATGAGGGAGACAGAACAGCTGCATGAGGGAGACAGATCAGTCCCATGAGGGAGACAAAACAGCTACATTAAGGAGACAGATAAGCTCCATGAGGGGAACAGAACAGCTGCATGAGGGAGACGGATCAGCCCCATGAGGGAAACAGATCAGCCTCATGAGGGAGACAGATCAGCCCATGAGGGAGATAGAACAGCCCCGTGAGGGAAACAGATCAGCCTCATGAGGGAGACAGAACAGCTGCATGAGGGAGACAGGTCAGCCCCATGAGGGAAACAGATCAGCCTCATGAGGGAGACAGATCAGCCCATGAGGGAGACAGAACAGCCCCATGAGGGAAACAGATCAGCCTCATGAGGGAGACAGAACAGCTGCATGAGGGAGACAGATCAGCCCCATGAGGGAAACAGATCAGCCTCATGAGGGAGACAGAACAGCTGCATGAGGGAGACAGATCAGTCCCATGAGGGAGACAAAACAGCTACATTAAGGAGACAGATAAGCTCCATGAGGGGAACAGATCAGCCTCATGAGGGAGACAGATCAGCCCCATGAGGGGGACAGATCAGCCTCATGAGGGAGACAGAACAGCTGCATGAGGGAGACAGATCAGCCCCATAAGGGAGACAGAACAGCTGCATGAGGGAGACAGATCAGCCCCATGCGGGACAGATCAGCCCCATGAGGGATACAGATTAGCCCCATGTTGGGAGACAGATCATACCCTTGTGCTCTTCATTCATGTAACAACTTCTTTGACTGCCAAACGCTGTTACCTGTTACATTATGTAAACAGTGTGTGATGTGGGACAGATGGCGGAGAATCGCATGCTAGGTAAATACTGACGGCCTTTCGGTAGAGAGTTAATTCCGCTCCTCATCCACGACAAACAGCCTAAAATGCCACGCTATGCTAATATTAGTTAATCTGTGATTCATTTCCTACACGTGTGCCACGTTTACTACATCAAGCCTTTATTTTGTTATGGTGGGCTAGTGAAGCTCACATAAAAACAATACAAGTAGCTTTAGCATCCAGACCACAACACTCTCCAATCTACCAACATATTCTATACACATAATATATACATCATAATCATCAGCGAAGTGTACATATACTTTGATACACCACAAGTCGTGGTTGGTCGAGGTATT
This sequence comes from Hanleya hanleyi, assembly GCA_036873755.1. Classification (NCBI taxonomy): domain Eukaryota; kingdom Metazoa; phylum Mollusca; class Polyplacophora; order Lepidopleurida; family Hanleyidae; genus Hanleya; species Hanleya hanleyi. The sequence goes on from JAVTVY010032472.1 coordinate 6,652, forward strand.
AAAAATGCAAGTACTTCTATAGGTAAGTTGAAGAAAGGTAAAGCTCAGGTCAATGCCAATCGGCTTAAAGGTTTTCTAGATCATCAAACCACTTACAGTCACAATGCATTGCTGTTTAACCCAAGCACACAGATTAGTGTGGATACAATTCATATGTGACTTTGCAGTGCTGGATGCTTTAAATATCGAACACAGTGAAGAGCACAAGTTTTCTATCATTTGAAGTACAAAGTGAATATAATAACAAGGGTTTGTGTAACCCGGCAGCTCGCAGTTTTGGGTTTTGTCAATAACATTCAGCTTCGCATAAAGATTGAGCCCTTCAGGTTGCACATCACTAGCAATGACAATACATATTGTTATAAAAATTTGACTTCTTTGTCAGTGATGTTGAAGTTGGACTGAAAGATGAACTATATTATAAAACTTGAAATAAAGATTACCTTTTTTTTCCAAAAGTAAGCTTAAAGTTATACATGTCATTATGAATACATGTACACAAAAGATTAACCCAGAGTCCAAAAGAAGTCAAGTCTAGCCTAAACAAAAAACATTAACCTTCCAGCTAGAGTCGAACGTTGTGCTCAACATAAAAACTTAACCGGACACCGACACCGACCCCCTCTCTCTCCTAATACCTCGCCTACTTCATATACATTATGGCGAGCTAAAAATGAAATGGCACAGCTTGCCGATATATCACAAATGAACATGGACTGCTTTTCCAGCAGTCAGTGGGAAATTACATGCACAGAATATATTCTCTGAGAATTTATAAAAGAGGCTGTAGGAGTAATACTGACAGGGCTATCAGCCTGTTGTTACTGTCCACCCTGAAGATACTATTGCCCATACAGCCATTAGGCCACTGTTAGTTGATTGTTCGTTTCTCCTGACCCTCTCGCATCTTAATTTTCAGATTTTTAGGTGTGAAATATCTCTTTTCTTCAAATTTACATGCGTTTGGTTCGCAATCATGTCTATTTTCACAAGCTAGGTGACGAGAAACAAACAATTAACTTAAGTGACAGCGGCCTTAGTCTTCTTTCACATAGCTGAGAAAGCTAGGGCTCTTCCAAATAACCTGTGTGTAACTGGTGGCTTGCTGCCTAGAATCTACACTGTGGCGAATAAAGTACATGTAGTTCCACGTAGTGTTCAGATTATCCAACCTGGTCTGCATGTAGTTATGTTTTCTTAAATGTTCTGAAGAATTCCAAACAACTGTCCACAAGTCACGGCTCACTATGGTAAACTTGTACCCTCTATTCTGCGGCTTCCAAACATGTACATGTAAGAAAATGCACCTAGATCGAACTTGGTACCGTATGATATGAACACCAGACGGACTATGTATTATACTTGTAGACACAGGACACAAGTGAAAATCATTGACCTCCACCACTACATGTAACACTTGGGTATTTGGAAGAACCCATTCTCACATATTTAAAAGACTCACAGGTACATTGTACAATATATGGACAATTTTATCTTCAAGGTGATGTAAGGCACAAAATACTCAATAACTGAAAACTTTATCAAGTTAACAAGAAGTAATCTCCCCTAGAATGAAGAAATTTTGAGCAAAGTACAGGACAGGCACATATATATCCATCCATCCATCCATCCATTTGGAGAATTCCTCCAGATTTGATTGAATGGAACTGGAATCAGATTTCATCAAATTATCTCTGTTGACTGGGATCACAAATGTTTGAACATGCTAAGAAAGTTTAATGAGCTATTTAACCCCACAGCATAACATTACAGTGCAACTATCCGTGAAAGCTGCAGGACAGCTATATTTGAATGTCATATATTCCTGGCAACTGAACAATTTACCTTTTTATCTAGATTTCGGAGAACTTTAGAAGAACGACAATAAACCCGTACTGTCCTCGACTGTTGCTTCCCCATGATTAGATACGCTGAGTGTCTCTTTCCCATTGTCACCAATAATCAGTGTTCCACAGGTACCCACACTGTTAGTCCACAATGAAAATGGGACCATTAATGAAAATTACACTTAAAGCCGAGAAAATCTGTTTATTTATTCCATGAAAAAAATCGGAGTAATTTCCGAATGCTCTGCAGCGACAATAGTCCACATTGTCACGGCAACACATGTAACATATATAAATCTAAGAATAGACTTGCACCAGTGTTGGAGTGATATATTTAGTAAATTTGTACCAGATACATCATGAATTGATATGGTTATTAAGCAAATGAATTACCAGTAATCTCCTGGCATAAACCTCATTTTCTGATCAAACAGTTAAAGGTGGACGACATTCTGTCCTTATCCTCTGCATATACAATTGTGTTAATGGCGTGATTGCTCATTATATTAAATTTTTTTCCTGCAGATATAGGTTTATGACTTATTATACATAGATATATCTCTTGTATTACCTGCAGAGGTCAGATATTGGATTGATCACAAGGATTGATCTGTACATAAATAAACACTTGAATAATTATCACAACATGCCTGATCATGGAATATATACATGTATATCATCATTAATTGACAATTTTCCTCCAGTTACACACTGATTAATTAAAACATTTTACACCAAAGGCCTCCATTCAATATTGCAGACTTTTATGTGATATCAGACATCTCATTCGAGAAATACTTACAACTCATGATTCATGAAGAAGTGTACAAGTGTTCTTACAATAAGATCGCAAGGCTCTATATGTACAAGTGGAGAGATCAATTATCTCATCTATTAGGTATGGAGAGGGTGTGGGGCATGCTTTAGTCTAACTTTCTCATCTATTAGGTATGGAGAGGGTGTGGGGCATGCTTTAGTCTAACTTTCTCATCTATTAGGTATGGAGAGGGTGTGCATGCTTTAGTCTAACTTTCTCATCTATTAGGTATGGAGAGGGTGTGCATGCTTTAGTCTAACTTTCTCATCTATTAGGTATGGAGAGGGTATGCATGCTTTAGTCTAACTTTCTCATCTATTAGGTATGGAGAGGGTGTGCATGCTTTAGTCTAACTTTCTCATCTATTAGGTATGGAGAGGGGGTGCATGCTTTAGTCTAACTTTCTCATCTATTAGGTATGGAGAGGGTGTGCATGCTTTAGTCTAACTTTCTCATCTATTAGATATGGAGAGGGTGTGCAGATGCTTTAGTCTAACTTTCTCATCTATTAGGTATGGAGAGGGTGTGCATGCTTTAGTCTAACTTTCTCATCTATTAGGTATGGAGAGGGTGTGCATGCTTTAGTCTAACTTTCTCATCTATTAGGTATGGAGAGGGTGTGCATGCTTTAGTCTAACTTTCTAAGTACTTCAGAAATATGGAGTTGGGAGTTTTTCTTGGTTGTGTTGGATCAGAATGAAGTACTTCATGGAGTAGTTGGTACTACTACATAGTGTACAATGTTCATGTCATTCTCTCTATCAGACACACAGGAGAGCATGCCCGAGAAATCAGTGCTATATTCCGCACAAATCCAAATAACTGATATACGAAGTACATGTACACCTATTCTGACTAAAAATGTTATGCTCTTGTTGAGTACATTCGTTTGGACCCTAAAATAAATATGTGACTCCGCATACATGTGGATTGAGCCATTTATAGCACTGCAACATAAGCAACAAGTTCAATTCAACCCCAAATCTGCCTGTTAGTGGCAACACTTTAGTCGACATTGTCTGAAGGATGATTTTTGATGGAAATGTTCAATCTGAGATGGGGAAAGCTTATGTTGGTAAAGAGAGTGTATGGGAGCATGCTCCTGGGGAAGTAGATGGATTAATACTGAAGCCTGGTGTACCCCCACTTAAGGTATGGGATGAGTGAAGCATAGTTTTGGAGATAGAAGGGAAGGCTCAGACCTGGGGGGTGGGGACATGTATGCTCCCACAGGTGAGTGAATGAGTGGAGCATGGTGTAAGCTCCTGGAATAGAAGAGGGCTGAGGGTGGAGCGAGGCATAAGGGTGGTATAATAACAAATTTGGGAAGAGATTTTGGTAGTCAAGAAGATGCGATGAACAGCCAATCAAGACCGCAGATGGTCCACCTTTTGATTTGCTAGTAAAAGTGTGTTATGTTGGCTGGTGAATGCTGACAAACAGCAGCTACAAGCAGACAATGGCCAGCATGGAGTAGAGTGAGAATATGCAGATTAATAATACATGTATTTTTCTCTTTTTTTTGTGATTTAAAGTGTGATGATGTTTAACATGTCACAAATCAATAGACAATGATGGCTCAGCTACTGCATCAATTATTCACCCAGTGATAAATATGAGAATGAAACAGTATAATTGGCTAATACATGAACATACATGTAAGCAAATATTTGTATGTGTGTGTTCATGCATCTAGTGTTAACTTCATGCTTATGATATTGAGATATAACAAACACACCTGTAGATGATGGGGTCGGTGACCAGCACATGGTCCCATACACTAATTAGACTTTAAATATGAAAGGAGGTCAAAATTCCATTTTTTGGTGCACATGCACTGATGAATTGCTATAGTATGGTAACAAAAACAGCTCATCAGCAACAAAAAGGGTAGAGGACAATTTACAGAGAACAAAATGGCAACCAAAAGAACAGGCACAATGACAAATGGACAAAAAGGCAACAGACAATTATATTGATGACTAAGTATGGTACTGTATTGGAGACAATTGCTTTAATAACAAAGAATATTAATATAGACACGCAGGTTCATAACATACAGTACTGATAACTTTGCATAATACACTTTTCCAAAGGTTATTATCACCTGGAAGTTCAGTCAAACAGGAGTCCACATGTGGCTTCAACACAGATTGGCCAGATTTAATATTTGTGATCCTGCATTTAATTGCTTGTTTCTGATGAAAATATGCATTTACAGATCCTTGTTGGAGATTTCACTCAGGGACCCTAGGCTGGACCTTAAAATCAACCCTTTTTCCCCTTCTTGCAAGATTGGTGTATCATCATACCCCAAGTCCATATTGTAGAAATGGAGATATCCCATGGATGAACCACCAAACGGATGGACAAAATCAATAGGTTTTCTATGTTGTCATGATTTTGAGATGCACCTTTTTGCAGCCCTCACTTGAGTTTATAGACTGGAAATCAATATAATCAGAAGTGGATGAACTAGAAGTATGCAAGGATGTATTCAGTGTCATCGACGGCATGTTACCCGTTTTAGCGCATCCAGTTGAAAACATTGCCCCCTAGCGGGAACTGGCCAACTTCCAGGGGAGACAATTTTGGATTGTCAGGCCACGACTCAAACAGCCGCGAATGCAACTCCAGCGTCCGGAGTCGAGCGACGAAGATGGCGCAATGAATCATGGGAGTTTTGTGAGAGGCCGTGACCCTGCACATGCATATCAATGAAAATCATCAAATTCACGGCTCGCCTATATGTTAACTTGTCATGGCGATTTATTTGTACTTCCAAGGAACAAAATATTGTTTACTGTTAGTTACCAGCACTGGTAGCAATAATAATTAATTAATATATTCATCTAATTTATCCAGGAAGTCTAAGGATATTCGTTCTTCTCACACTCTTGATGCAAACCTCCCGTCATCAATAATATTTATTCAGCGAAATGTAACCTAAGTTGATACATTTATTTAATTGAACAAGAGAACAGAATTGAGGAAGCCGAAGTGAATGAACTCATCGTCACGAGCGCAATAGCTTTCCCCTTTCGTTTTCTCTCTGGGTCAAGCCGTTACATATAATGGGGCTTGTGCTTCTAAATCTGGTAGCCAATCAATTACCTTTGTGACTCGCTAGTAAAATTCCTGATAGTCCTTATAAGGCACGCCTGCGCATCACGCGATATTTTTGTAGTATTTTGAACTTCGGTTGTAAGAAAATCGAATGTTCATTGGTCGCCAGTGTTGGTTACGTCATATAATAACCTCCCACGCTTACCGCGGAAAATTGAGGCTTATGACGAGTGGGTCAAAACATTCCTTTGAATTCGACCTAATTCAAACTTGTTGTTGATATATTGTGTAAACATAAAGCCATTCGTATCACCAAATGTCTGTAGTTCGCACGGACATGATAGATTATGGATTTGGGGATTTTAGATGCACAATAAAAAAAAAGATATATATGGTAATTTTCTGCCCACCCGTTAGGGGGCCATCAGGTTAGTGGTAAAGCAAATAAATGAACTTCCCGAGTTATCTCCCAGAGTTTATAAGGTATACCGTAGACCTGGGTCCCCAGAATAAATGAACTACGTCCATACTCGATTGTAATTCAATAAACGATTTATTGCCCATTTACGATATTGAACTAATGTGTTAAAAAGACAACAGGAGTCGAACGTAGGCTACAGGTAGACCTTCGTTGGGCAGAAGTTTGGATCTAACGAAAAAATGTTGACTCCGATGTGAGCACAACCGGTTTTCTGGGTCACCGTAGCGTACGGCCAGACTGCGTGCTCCAGATAATTCCCATGATTCCTCAGTCCAAATTTAGATAATTCAGCTGCCGACAATTGCCGACTAATAACGACTAAAACGACTGCAAGCCGATCGGCGCACAGTGGAAAAATTGGATTCTGTATTGCGCAGATTTCACATCATACGTCACATGAAGCGTTATAGGCAGGCTGGTGGTGCCATTGCCGTCTACATAGTCTAAGTGATCCTTGCATACTTCTAGTTTTCATCAACTTCTGATATAATGTACATAACAGTTTTTAAAGAATTGCTGATTTTCACCATGACCTTTGACCTCAAATTGAATAGGGTTCCTTTTTACTCTGTGGGTAAAGGTACAACCACAATTGTTGTCATATTGAAGAATTGTCTTCACTCCAATATTCCAAATTAGTCAAAGCCAAGCAATTTTGTGAGATAACTATCATTGTCAGGTTAATTCAAGCCCATTGGTATAAGAACGTTCTTCAGAGACAACCATTTAACCTTTCTAATCTAGAAAATGTTCACTTCCCATTTGACATAAATGGATTTCCCTACGTCATTTCTTATCAGTTTAGGCCCATTATGGATGAATGCACTTAGAATATCCCTTTCACCAAATGCTTGTTTTTCATACAAGCGAAGTTGCATCTCTTGTGAATCATAGTTCACACGCATAACACATTAATTTCTTTCCTAGCATCAGACACACATCAAACTTAATTCGTAACAAAGAATTGCACAATAAAACTTATGACATATGACGTGGCGTATGACATGCTAGGCTTCTGCACTCATTACTTTTGCCATGGAAGATTTTCACATGACCACACAGGCTGATGAATGTAGTCATTGGCATATATGAATCACACGTATGCATCTCATATGAAATTCATAGAAGATGAGATCAGTACGCAAATGATTTAGGGAATCAATTGTCCCAATCACATACATATACATGTAGCTATCCTAAGTTTCACAGCCTTCTGACTAAAGTATGTTTTCAGTCCCATGATGCAAGGCTCGAATTAAACAAAATTGTTTACATGCGTATTTGGCTGAAGTGTGCACCCTTCTATATCAAATACATTACTATTGTCTGAATTTTACATGCACAGAAGATGCATTTAGACACCCCTTATTTCTTTGCATGATGGGCATTAGATGCTGTTTTTTTCTTTTCTTTTTTACATCACCCCCTGAAAAAAATATCTTGACCGCTCGACAAAAATTGTGGTCATTTCATGGCGAAAAATATGCTCACTATTGTTGTAGTATGTAAATGTAGATTTGATGTTATTGACAAGTCAGGATTTAGCCAGGATATAAATCTGCCTGTCCAAATTTCACATTTTGCTAGATTTGGACAGTCTACTTCCTTATTTATCCTATCTCTCCCATGTTAAAGTTTCCAATTTTTACCTGTCCCAATTGAACTTGCCTGTCCAATGGGCAAGAGGAGTCCATGACATTATCCCCTAACGACAGTTTCCCCAGCGACATTTTCCCCCATGACAGTATCCCCACATGACATTTTCCCCAGGCGACATTTTCCCCACCCTAATATTACGTGCTGTAATAATTACGATCTGCCAACAATCGCAGTCACGGTCATTTCCCCACCTTGATTTTTTTTTAAGTTTGCCTTCAAAGTTACTTATTTGGATCGCAACTTAAGAAGAAAATATGCCCATGAAAGAAAAGTGATTCAAAAATTCCCACTGCATGAAAGCGTAAAAAATTTGATATTATTATTTGATCACTTCATCAACACTGCCGATATTTTCCGATAGATTACTAGACATTCGAATTTGAATTGAAAATATTGAATTCATAACGATTTAGATAGAACTGAACTTTAAATTAAAAATGTTTAATTCATGACGATTTAGACAAAATTGAACCTTCAAACAAGACATTATCACCAAAAAAAAACCCACTCAACAGTATTGATTATTCACTTTACAGAATATATATAGCCTTACCGGAAATTGACGAAATAACACGATAGTTCATTGGAATTTAAATTTGATGCGGTCGGTAGGCCTACATAAGACAGTGCCAATAAATAAATAACTGAAAGAAAACAGATCGTAATTATTACAGCACGTAATATTAG